>MU227976.1:24782-36054 GCA_018584345.1 Thuja plicata | reverse complement strand
ATGGTTAAATGGCTTCCAGTAACTTTCATATTATGCTGTGTCTACTACATACTGATATGCTGTATTTGGATCTATTTGTTGGTTTTAATTCTATCCCATGTCATGTCCATTTCTAGAACTAAAGCTGCATCTCTATTTTCACAAATAACCTGCGTTGACAAAACCTAATAATTAGCATCATACTGGAAACGGCCTTCTGTTTCATTTGCTACATGATCTGGATTTATGCAAAGAGCTTTTGCATTTATAGTTTTTTAGTATTGTTTGAGATACAAGTTTATAAACCAATGTATCTGCTGGACTTTCAGAACTCACTGCAGGGAGCAGAAATTTCTAACACAGGTGGTTTATCTAAAGAATCAAGTGTTACAAAGCTTCAGTCCATGCCACCTCCAAAGGATTTGCCTATGGGACCACCTAAAGGCATGCCTCCAGCACCACTTTCAAGGAGTATGCCTCCGCCATCTTCAAAGTGTATGTCCCCACCAGAAACGGTGACTATGGAGTCTACACCAAAGTCGGACATTGAAGATTCATTACATAATGGTATGATAAATTGTCGTTGGTGTCTCATAGGCTATATTTGCATTTTTGTCTCTTTGACAAGCTGGGATTTATGTTTTGCCTCTTAATTATGGTTTCAGAGGCTAGTCTTAAACTTGTAGAATATGGAGAAGAGGATGAAGAGGACTTGAGCACCCCTGGAAGTACACAAGAAAATGGAACACCATATGCAAATGGGAAACCATTTTGGGCACCATGATGTTTTGTATCTTATATCTAGTGAGAAATGTGATTGTAAAACAAAAGCTCTTTTATATTTATGAGTTTGGGTTGGAGCTTTTAATAGGGGTTTCAACAGGTCTGATTCTCCTTGAGCAAAGTCACTGATGAAATTGTATCATAAAGCAGTTTTGATGAAATTTTATATCCAACAGGTAGTTGTGACGTCTAGTTGAGGTTGGCTGATCGCTGAGAGAATGTTAGACATGGTACTGTAAATTATGTATGATCAAATAATTATTGTTTTCCAAATTTGCAGTTTTCCTTTCTCGGGTTCTATTTGTACCAAATTTTAAGCCAGAAAAAGATCTATTAAAAAGGATACTTATGCCATTAGTCATGTTATTTTCAGTTGGATATGGTTGAAATTCCATCTTAGAGCATCTTTTGACTCAATTATTTAGAAGCAAATAAAATCAAGACTACCCTTCATGAAATATCAGAGCCAATTGACCTTAGAAGAATGATCAAGCAGCAAAAAGCTAACATGTTTTGTTGGATTTTTTCTTTTTTGTGTGTTATCTTTTTCTCAACTGGAGAAAATTCCTTGAGTAAAAATGATTTGTGCAGTTCCTGTGTAGAGACGACAAGAATCTTCAAATACCACTCGAAAAGTCTTCATTCTCTCCAACTGGGCAAGTGATGTTCAAGGTCTTTCAGTGGGAGATGAAGATTAAGGTTCTGCATGATCTTATGGCACTGATGCTTCCTGATCCGGACAAAATATGAACTTACTTGAAGTATTGTGATGGAGCAGTTTTTGTAAGACATTTTTGTAGCATTTGTTTCTTTTTTCTTGAAGCTTTTTAGGCCCTGCTTCATTTTGCCTGTACATGCAGAAGTATGGCAGACATGAGTGGCATTCCTGTTATTTCCTTCCACTGATGTTTCCTTTCCATGTTAGTTTCATCATGTATTCCATATTATATATGCATTTCTATGCATCAATTGCCCTATTAACAGCATTCTGCTCAAAATAAAATTTCGCAAGGCATTTTCAGTGGTTGCTATCTTATGGATTGATGTGTTATTTAAGAAAATGTACTCTGCTATCAAAATCTGGATACCATGATTGCATTGGTAGGTTTGATGCAGCAAATTGAGCTTCCAAATCATGTCAACTTTTCTTTACAGAAGTGGGTATCACGGATCAGCCAGCCTTGTTTACAAGCACAAGCATGTGTGTAAGGAACATGAGCTTCCTTAGAACTAAGAGCTAACATCTTCCAAGACTGAAACAATCTGGAGGGTTTGAAAAGCGACAAAAAAAGTTCTATTCTGGTGTCTGTATAGAAGCAAGCAGTTATTTTACAGGCATATTTTGAAAGGAACCAAAGTCTGATTAGCATTTTAGAAGTACATGCAGTAGCAGTTTTGTTTATCAAATTTTGATGTGCTAATGGTCTATCTGAGTGATGGTTAAAAAATGGGCTGCAAAGATATCTTCCAAAAGTGCACAGAATATGAAATAGGGACAGAAATGGAGACACCATCTTATATGAAAATCTATAGTATATTTACATTGAAGGGTTTTCCAAAGGGATTCTTTCAAGGTACTTCTATTGGGCTTGAGGTCTGCAGATGTAGAAATATTGTATTTCAGCTTCATCAGCATCCATGGCATCAGATGATCCTTCATGGAAGAGATTGGGTTGCCTATTTTTTAAAACACTGTTTGAGGCTATGGGAGTTTCTATTATTGTGCTTGTATCTTACAGAGATTGCAGCGAATTTGAGCAACTGAGTTAGACAAAATGCTAAGGGTGCCTGGGGGAAAGCCTTCGACAAGCCTTTTGGTAATTTGAAAAACCTGACCAGACCAAGGCAACGGGAGAAATATGGGTGCAAGCAGAATCAGAAGCCAGAGGCTTTGGGTGGAGTTGTATAAAGGGTGCGGGCTATTTTTTGACACACTAGCAGACTAAAATCTAAAAAATGTTTTGCCTTTGTTGTGGATGTGTAACTAATTGATTTGTCATTTTTTGGCTTGTGGGATGACAGCTTGTGCTTCATGACAGTGAAACAATCATACTTGCTCTACTCTTTACACGCCCAAACTATTTTAGACATTCTCTTAATCAATTGTCCGCAGGAMATATTTTGTTGCAGTAGTTAAGACTACCGCAAAATAATAGCACAATGCAAATTATATTGGTGAATGTTTATGAATACCATGCATTTCAAATTAAATAATCTGGGGCATTGTTTTTGGATACGGTAGTCTGGACTCTGGTGGTATAATCTAAACAATGGAGAGTCTGGAATGGTGGATTTGTAATTTTCTATGATAGCGTTACTAACATTAGGTAATTTAAATATGCAATTATCTATTAAAAAGTTCATTATTAGGTTTTATGTTAAAGAGGTATATCTTAAAATTACTCATATTTAGCCTTCTGAAATATCGGAAGCTGCATTACTTTTTTCCAATTTTTCGACTGAGTGAATGTCAGCGGGGTTCTTGAAAGAAAACTTGTAAAATGTTTGGGAGTTTCACTACGGGAAGTTCTTTCAGTCTATTAAACAAATAAATTTTCAATCTAAATGTCCTTTATAGAAAAGATCAAGTGTAGTTTTAACCAGCTAATTAATTCTATTTACTCAATCAAGCACACTGATACATTATTTATTTTTAATTAAGTATTTGTATTTCATTTAATTAAGAAGAAAATAAAATTTAATAATTGTACATCATTTTGATTGGTTTGTTATTGGCCAGTTAACTTGGTTTGTTTATTTAGATTAATTAGTTCATTTCAAACGCAAAACAAATGTAGAAATATCTTAAACTAGAAAGTAAATAATAACTACTCTCAAATCCAAACAAAGAATCTAACCTTGAATCATTTGTAGTCCTATGGAGGGGTGCTTCCAAATTTTTTTTTTTTAGGGTTAATGCTGAGAATGTCTAGGATTATTTTAAAGTGGGAGGTCCCATGGATTTTGCAGTGGGGTTTCATGATTAAAAGTTTAAAAGTTCCACAATTTATAGAAGTGGGTGGTCTGATGATATTTTTTAATTAGCACATTCAATTCATAGAAGAAAAAAAATAAAAAAATAAAATGATTTTTATTAGTGAGGATTGAAAATTTCATATAATTAACAAGTGACACATAAAAAGCCTAAGCTCATAAAATCACACCCTTAAACTGGAATTTGTACTTCAAAGAATCTTGGCTTCAATTAAACTTCATTAGGCTCCTATTACTATTTGCAAGGGTCTATCCTATTACCCTTGCATTTTACCTTGAACAACTACATTTCATCAATCAACCACCATAGCCATTTCGATAATTTTAAGAATTTCACTTTCTATTCAATCAACACCTCAACTATAAATCCATTTACTTCTATCACAAATCACAATAACAATAGGAACCAACCATACCATCGAGTCAACTATTCATAGATTTACTACTATCATAGTTGAAAGAAGTCCAAAATCAACTAGAACATCTACAACGATCATGTTGCGTGCTCTTACATTAATACCAACCATAGGCATTTTATTCATATAACCTTGTGAATATTTATCTAACAATCCTTCCTTTTACGCCTTCGTCTTCTCCATCTTTCACTTTACTCGTTTATTCTATGGTGATTATTGCACCTCAAAATATGTCAAGGCAATCTCTTCAGCGAGCATTAGCCGCCACGTGGACTCCCGAAGGATTCCATTTTTCAGCAATTTTCTATTTTTTTATTATCGGGTTTTTTGCCGTAAAAATGTATTGCGCGGGAAATTTAGGCGATTTTCGAATTTCGATTTAGGCGCGAGGCGCGAGCAGGTAGTGCCGTTTATCTTGGAGGTCGCGTTTTTGACGGTTAGATAATAAAGGGGATTCTGACAAATAACGTAATAATCTTGATAGCTGGATTGACGGTGCCTTTTCGCTGTTTTCTTGTTTCTGCAGTTTCAAACACCAGACGGAGAAGGCAGCTCACTGAGCATGGAGGGCAAAGGGAAGATGGAGCAAGAGAGGGCCATTGGCATTGATCTGGGAACAAGCTACTGTTGTGTTGCGGTTTGGCAGCCTCAGCATAACATGGCTGAGATCATTGTTAATGACCAAGGAAATAGAACCACTCCTTCCATGGTTGCTTTTACTACTTCTCAGAGACTTATTGGTGATGCTGCCAAGAATCAGATTGCAACCAATCCTCACAACACTGTCTTTGACGCAAAACGACTCATTGGAAGGAGCTTTTCCGATTCTTGTGTGCGGGACGACATGAAATTATGGCCTTTCACTGTCATCCAAGGGAAGGATGACAAACCTGTAATCCAAGTCACCTACAAAGGAGAAACTAGGTTATTCGCGCCTGAAGAGATCTCATCCATGCTGCTCATGAAAATGAAGACAATTTCTGAAAAATATCTCAAGAGCGAGGTGAAGAATGCAGTTATTACTGTCCCTGCATACTTCAATGATGCACAGAAGCGGGCTACAAAAGATGCTGGGAAGATTGCAGGCCTCAATGTTATGCGAATAATTAACGAACCAACCGCTGCAGCTATAACATATGGCTTCCACGATCCATCCACTGAAGAAAAAAACATTGTCGTATTCGATTTGGGCGGAGGTACGTTTGATGTGTCGGTTTTGTCCGTTCAAAAGGGTAAGATTGCCGTTAAGGCTGTTAAAGGGGATATGCATTTGGGAGGGCAAGATTTTGATAACAGAATGGTTAATTATTGTGCTCAAAAGTTCAACACAAAATACAAGTTAGATATGTGTAGGAGCGCTAAAGCCCTTCGGAGGCTTCGTTCAGAATGCGAGAGAGCAAAGAGGAGTCTGTCCTCGGAAGTAGAGACTGTCATTGACATAGACTGCCTGTATGAGGGATATGATTTTTCTGTGAAGGTTAGTAGAGCAAAGTTTGAGGATTTGAACGCCGACTTATTTCAGAAGTGCATAGAAATAGTAAGAAAATCCTTGAAGGATGCCCATATGAGCAATGATAAAATCGACGACATCTTATTAGTGGGAGGTTCTTCACGTATTATAAAACTGCAGGAGTTATTGAGACAAAATTTTGGGCAGAAAGAGCTGTGCAACAAGGTAAACCCTGACGAGGCCGTTGCTTATGGTGCGGCCGTGCAGGCGGCAGCGTTGAACAATGAAGACGTGTACCTAGAGCTCACAGATGTTACGCCTTTGAGCCTTGGAATTGATTGTGAAGGCGATGTCATGACCGTTGTTATTCCTCGAAATACCCCAATTCCTGCTGAGAGGGTGAATTATATCACTACTGTGGATGATAATCAAACTCGTACGGACATTGGGGTCTATGAAGGAGAGAGACCATTGGCCGCACAAAATAATTTTTTGGGTGAATTTGTTTTGAATGGAATTCCGCCTGCCAGATGTGGGGTGCCAAGAATTAAGGTTTGCTTCAAAATAAGTGAGGATGGCATCCTTGCAATCTCTGCAGGGGACGAGGGCAGCGGAACAATTTCAGAGATCACCATAACCAACGCCGGTGGAAGACTGAGCAAAGAGGAGATCGACAAAATGGTAGCTGATGCAGAGAAATTTCGAGAGGATGATGAAAAAGTTAAAAGGAAGAATCTGGCCAGAAGCAGTCTGGAGAGCTACATTTACAACATGAAAAGTAGGGTAACTGAGGCCAAGACCAAACATAATATGAAGGCATCTGATGCAAAAGACATCTTATCGATATTGGATAGTGCTAAAGAATGGTTGGATGAGAATGAGGACGCTGAAGCTTCTGAATTTGAAAAGGAGTTGAAAGAGCTCAAGTTCCATAGGTTGCCTCGTTTTACCAGGAATCTATGAGGAATATTTGAAATTCTCGGGGATGAGAGACCGAAGTCACTTGCTATTGAAGTTTTTATTTAATTTTGTTTTTTTAGAGGAAATATGTTTCATGATTAAAAATTGAACCATAAAGAATGTTAGAGTGAAGATGAAAGTAGTTGCCTTTGGAGAGAAAAGTTAGTAGTATTTAAAGACTAAAGCACATATGTCGGGGGAGACAAGACAGAGATGGCTTATTTTGGAGTATGAACCAACAATTTTGTAAAAAGAATGTTTATGAATGTCTAAGATTCGATCTTACGTGTCCACTTCTTAAATCCATACTCTAGAGAGCTTTTTTCTGGTGCGGTAAAAGTAATTTATCGTGTTTGATCCTAAGTTTTTGATCTGTATAGACTTTGTCAATATCGTTACTTCTAAAATAATATAATGGAGACCAATTTTCATTATAATAAGTCTTTGAATATTTGTGTGTTGATTATTTTTAATGATATATTAGAGTTTTCATTTTTTTCAACAAGAACTCATTTATGAAAGTATTTGAGAGATTTAAGGCTAATTATATTTCAAATGTACATTAGTATTAGTACGAGGATGACAGTTTTTTTAATAATAAATCAAGAAAACTTTTACAAATTGATTGAATATTTAAGTGGTATTTTAAAATATTATATATATTATTAAATCATAGTTTTAGGATTGTTTTAATTAAATTAGAATCTATCAAGATCGATATATAAGTGATTTAAATGAACTTAAATATTTTGCAATTTATATTCTAAACCTTTTTTTATATGAACTTTCAAAGTAATGCATTTTTATAATGAGAATGTTGACTTAGACGTTCTTTAATAGAAGAGAAGACAACCCCTTTTGTTCTCATTTTACATGCACTTAGGCCTTGTAACAAGTACAATTTCACGAAGTTCAATTTGTCTATTTTGTTCATCAGACACAATCTTTAATTCTATCATTCAATATCTACCTCAACCCAAGCAATATCTTAGAATGAATCTCAACATAGCCATCTAGACATCCTAGATGAAACCATGTTGTAAATGTATACCTTATATAAAATTATGCCCACAACCCTACCTCCATACTTCAAACATCTTTTTTTACCTCCTTTAACCAACCCATTCAAACAATTTGATCCATTCTTGTAAGGCTTAAGTACTAAATATTTTGAATTAAATATGAAGGATCTTGTATTTAATAACGAAACCTAGGACTAGACCATGGTGTAAATGTATCCCTTATATAAAATTATGACCACAACCCTATCTCCATAATTCAAACATCTTTTCCTACCTCTTTTAACCAACCCACTCAAACAATTTGATCCATGCATGTTGGCGTATGTGTATCTTCACAGAGACGTGGTTATGATGGTCAGGGACAAACCTTGGACTCAACCATTGGATTATGAGGGCATTCCTTTCCAATGTCATCGTTGCTTCACTATTGGACATTTGGTCAACTTAGGGTTTTTATAGGGGTATCAGAGGGTCATTCTACTTGGTGGTAGAATTATTTTGAATATCATTTGACAGTTGAGGATTTTGTCTCTTTGGATGATGTATCTTCCCAAGGATCTAATGATTGTTAGTTTTTGGGGTGGCCTTGTGTCTTGATTACCTTGTAGTGCTTCTTGCTACGTAAACCCTTCCCACTTTTTTGGTGGATGTTGGGCATCTTTTTCCTTGTCCTTAGGCATTGTTCCCTCTTCATCTATTGTTTGTCCTCCATTATTGGGGCCTCTTATTTAATCCCCTCGCGGGATTTTGGACAATAGCATCTTTTGGACTTTTTTGTAGACAAATGAAAGGATTTGCTTCCTCCTCTCCCTCTTTCTTGTGTCAAGAAAGACAATTTATTAGCTTAGGGTTAGGGACTTGTTTCCCGTTTCTTCTTAGCTCCAGTTAAATGCTTTGTTTGTTTGGTTTGGTTTTTTAATCTCAATGCTCGTGAGGTTCATCCTTCTTGCTTTGATGAATATTTTGCAATGGGGTTTGACCCTCCCTGTATTATCCAATCAAAACAAACCCTAGGACTCTACTAATCTTCATTTTTTAAGACATATAAAATCATTATCCACAATACATCTCTATTCCCCTAATTGTAGTTTTAAAAAAAATCTCTTCAAGTCATCTTTGGCTAAGCACACAATAATGTGTCCCACTTGTGATATATTATGCCTTTTTGAAACCAAATATTTGTTTAGAGTAATTAATGATTTAAACTTACAAGAGTTTCATCTTAGGGGTTAGATGAAAACCCGTTGGACGGAATCCCCTTAGGCCTATATCAAATCTTTGATCTAGTCTTTGCACCTATAAAATGTTGACAAAAATATATTTTATCTCACCTTTAAGGAGGAACAAATGAGTCATTTGGAAATTTTACTCTCAACATTATCACATCTCAATTATTTTTTGAAATGTTGCCTTCCGTTGCTGTTTCCCGCTCGACGGGCTTGAAGGTTTCTGCAGGTGCGAGGTCCTCAACAGGTGCGTTGGAGCCTGGATTGGCTGGTTTAGGGGCCATCGGTGCGGGAGGGCCTATGCCTCCGTTGTTTGCTATAGGTGGCTCTGCCTCTTATGCAAACGTGGCTTCTTTTAAAGCAGACATTAATGGTGCTTTGGCTTTTGCTCTTCCTACTTCTGGGAGAGGGGGCCTTCGTTCTAGTTCCGTTACGCCCGTCTTTGTGAGTGCACCCATAGTGGTGAATCTGGAAAATGATATAGTTGATGAGATCTTTAATTTGGCTGAGCTCTTTTCCACTAATGCTGCTATCTTTAGATTTAGGGTTTTTTGGCCTTCTCTAGCAGACCTACATGCGTGGATTTCCAAACATTGGGAGCCTATTTTATCTGATACTGTTGAGATATTCCCTGTGGCCAAGGTTTTTTTATAGCAAAGTTTGATAGTGTTGAAGATAGGAACACTATTTTGTGTGATCGCTGTTTTACTTGGGAGGAGCGTTTCCCTCTGATGGAAAAACCTTGACATCAGGATTTTGTTCCTCTTACCGAGTCTTTTAATAAAATGCCCTTATGGGTGCGGCTAACGAATATTCCCTTGCATCTTTGGATGGATTTTGTTTTGGAATCTGTGGGAGAGGCTATTGGGGTTTTTCAAATGGTGGATTCAGGGTCTTCTGACATTTTTCACCTGATGTATGCTCGTATTCTAGTGGAGGTTGATGTTTCTAGGGGTCTCTCAGAGAAGAAATCGCCTTCTTGGTGGGTGTGTGTTGCTGACCACCATTATACAGTTAGAAAAGCTTCTATGGTTGGGGTTATGGCTGGTTGTCCCTCTCAGGATGATATTGCTAATGCTATTTCTATTGTTGCTGGCTCATATGCTGTCTTGGTTCAGATAGTTGATGCTGTCCTTTCGGGTGTTGCAGCTACTGTCCCTGTCCGGACAGTTGATGTTGTCTCTAGTTCAGTTGTCCTGCCTGCTGATGTTGTGGTTTCTGTTGCCCTGGATTCTCCACGGGGGGATTTGGGGATTGGTGGAGATGTTGTCCTTGTCCCAACTGATGCTAGTGTGGCCAACCTTGCGGTTGTGGGATTTTCTACTAGTTCTTTGGCTTGGTAGAGTGATGCTAAGAAGGTGGAGGAAGGATAGACACCAGTTAAAGGAAAGAAATTAAAGTCTCCCAAGCCTTCTTTTGATACGAGTTTATGGTCACATAAGGGTGGGCTTAAATGATTTTCTTGTTTGCCCCTTATTGTGGTATGATGGTCTAGTCTCGGTTTCATTCTCGTGGGAACGTTGTTTGTTCCCTTTGGTGTGTTGTTGTTGTGTCACAACAATTTCTTTGGTCTCTTAACGCTCCATCTTTCTTTGTTTATTTGTAAAAGGCTTCGGGTCCTTTCAAAACCTATTTTTCACTTAATCAAAATGCGTCATTTGGAAATGCCATTTTATAAGTAACTATCCTACAACTTAGGTCCATTACAAAAAATGACATCTATTCTTTGCAATCAAAAAATATTGCCTACAATTTAAAAAAAATACATTGTAGTACACAAATGTCCTTGTTTGAATTAAAAATAATATTTAATATGCATAATATGATAAATGTGCTATGTAATGATAAGGTTTTAAACATAGTACTAATTCAAAAACTAATAAAAAAATATTCCAAAAAAAATGTTAAATGAATCTATGCACTATAAACTAGGACTGCAAATTAGAGGTAATGATCTAATTTCAATCAATCATGAAAATATTTTATTTGTAATGAATTGTATGCATTATAGAATAACGTGACTCATTAAAAAAAATGATTGAAAAGACAAATCAAAGGATAATTCTTGAATTTGAAAATAACTATAGCTTGAAACTATATAATAATGTCACAATGCATTAATTTTTATCTTTAAATGATCAAATGCATAAAAATGGTACATAAAAAGGTCAAATGCGGCTATTAATAATTTGAGATGCGTGCTTTCAAAATTTGAAGATATTTTAAGAACAAAAATAGTAATATTATGAATTAAAGTTTTAGTCTATTAAAAATGATCAAGGTTAAGAGGGCCGAATACTAAGCACGCACACAAAAGTGTTTATGTTTTTATCACTAAAATATAGTAGCCCTATTTATTACTTCAATAAGTATTTTATAAAATTCGTTGGTAAAAATATAGTTAGAAGTAATGACTACAAGATATATATATATATATATATA
>MU227976.1:8884-24699 GCA_018584345.1 Thuja plicata | reverse complement strand
TTTTGAATGGGTGTAGATTGAATTGTAGAATGATGGTACAAATTTTTATTTTAAAATAATTTATACAAACATATTGAAAGTGATAAAGAAAAATCTATAGATATGTATTTCATTAATATAAAAAAATCAGTTAAAAAATTCTTTTTAAAATGAAATTTGTATGGCTGAAAAGCCAAGAAATAGCTTGTCATTTTTGTAGTGTTTCACGACTTTTTGTTGTGAAGGAAGAAATTTGATGATGCTAAAATTTAAAAATATTATTAAAAACAAAAAATGTATCTTTGTAAGGCATCATAAAGGTCTATCCTTGGGCTCAAAATATGAATAATTAATGCAATCATGTTATGTAATGTGCTCGTGTTATGTATATCAACTCCAAGTGAGATAAATGAGCAAACAAATGTAGAAAAGGGTATCTCCTACTTATAAATTTGTGTATGCTTTGTTGAACTGTAATTTTTCTCCCTTTCTCCCTTTCTATACCCCTCTTTATGGGTGCCAACAAGAAGTTGAGTCCACTTTTAGGTCAAAAAGTGGAACTATTTTTCCTGTTTTTTCAAATTCATCCTATTTGAGATGAATATTTGAAGCACTTAGAGATTGAATCTTAAAAACAATCAGTAATAGAAGTTGTAGTAATCAAAGTTTACTTTCCAAATATGTAATTTATTTTAATACCCAGATGATAAAATTTCATTTTCAATAGGAATTACTAAAACCCAAATTTTAAAAGTCTATTTCAGGACCATACTATGCCCATGTACGACAAGCAAAATTTGACCTAAATGAAACTATTTCTCTGAATCCTTTTGGAAAATGGTATGTAACACAGTTAAGATTGATGACAATATTTTTTTGTTAAATATATTTTTTTATTAATTTTTATTAGGCATAATTGTTGTTTTTAAAATCTCTCGTGTACAACAAGCATAATTTGACCAAAACATATGATTTTTAAAAAAAAAGTGTGTATAATTGTCTCTAGTTTGATGTCATATCAATTTTTTTGCGAGAAAATTTCAAATAAAAAGTTATTAAAATAACAAAATAGCGTGTTATCTTTAGTTTGTAGACCCATTTCAGTAGAAATTCAATGAAAAATAGAAAATTTAATCAAATTTACAAAATAATTACATATTTGGAATCTACACAGTCTGATCTATAATGGGTTTTTATTTTGTCAAAATATTCCTTTGAAATGACTTCAGATATATGTCTAAAGTCCTTATTTTGTATGGACACTAGCAGAGCCTTCAAGTTGCAGGTCAAACCAGGTCCAAGGCTTTGGTTCGGTTATCCAAGCCTCTTTCCAAACCAAAAGCCAGCAGTAAAAGCGTGCTTGAAATTCAAAAAATTTAGAAAAGGGATCTTGTTTAGTAAACGTTACCCCGTTTATCTTTTTTTTGAGATCATAACATATAAATGAATTGATGGAAGATTTTCTTTAAAAAATAATATTTTTTCAAAATGGGACCCTGTTTCTAAATTTTTAGGCTCGGGATCCCGAAGCTAAATGAGACCTTGTTCATTCTCAACGGGAACCCGTTTCGTTGAGTGTGATTTTGCTAATTTGGCTAAGTATGAGAGTTCCACCATAAGTGGACTCAACTTCTTGCACTTAGCCTTATATCTATCTATTTATCTCTTTCTTTATATATTTTATGCTGGAAAATGCGACATACTTTGAAGTTTTGGTGCCTCTTTCACTTGCTGCCTCGGTTGGGTTGATCGCCTTGGTTGCTACTACTATTGACCCCACAATTGGGGACTTAAGTACCTATCCTATTCATTATGTGGTTCTCCACTCTCTTTCTCTAGGTTGTCAGGTTTCTCCCCCTAAACAGGGAGTTTGTTAGAGAGGTTTGCCTATGTTTTCAAAGGGCGTCTCCTCCCTTGCTACTAAAGGTCCAAAAGTAAATATGACTCTTCTTAGACTATTTTGCATACAAAGAAGAAAATACATTGCCTCATAACTCCTAGTGCACATGTTATTCGAATGGGCCGAAGCTAGGCCCCAACTTTGATTTTTAGTGATTGTTCGCTTTGTTGTTTCTGTATCATAACAATTTTTCCTTCCTTTTATTTTTTGATGTTTGGGTATTTGGTTTTGTTGGTTATTGTTGTCACAAAAAGTTTTCAACCTTGCCTAGATGAGTGTGAATGACCTAGGCAACCTTGAAAAACATGGAAACAACCTCCCAAGTGTGGGACTTGCGCTGTTAGAATAACTGAGAAGGGGGGTGAATTAGTGGCCTTAAAAATAATTCCAAAAATCCAACCAATAACTTATCTCTTAAATATAATACCCTCTAGTTATCTTTCAGTCCATCAAGATGTATGCCTTAAATAAACTTAACAAATATAACCTACTCGATAAGATATAGTGTTTATCTTTTCTAGACTTTATCGAATAACAGTAAATAAATTTAGTGTTAACCGACAAATCCAGTTTCAATAATGTGTAAAGAAAAATATCGATGCAATGAAACATATACACATTTGACACATTGATTTTAATGTGGAAACCCTGCTAAGTGAAAAACCACCTGGGATCGGTAACCCAAAATATTTTCACTCTTCTAAAGTGAGCTAGGTGAAGAGCCAACCCTATTAAAGGTTACAATACACACTGTTAAGTGCGACCTTGCTAGATGATTTAAAACTAACAGTTTGTCTTTTGACCTAGAATTCACTATGCTGTCAACAAGAAAACCTTTTGATACTCTTAAGTATCTCAATACAATAAGGACTGTTAAATCCCACTCGGTTAAGATATTTTTTGAATCAATGGTTAAACTGATACAATAAATGATCTGTTCAAAATGCAACTTTAAATTGCAGATATTCAGAGCTATTTTTAGTCCAATAATACCTCTCTGATCAATGTTCACTTCAGTTCCTTTGCTCCTTTTCTCCCTTCTTCTCGGTGAATGCTCTGTCCTTTGTTGCTCGGTGTCTGCAGAATTCCTTGGCTCTGTTCTTCACCCTGTATGATCAGATCTGCATGAAGACTTCTACCTTCACCAGAATTATACTCATCATTCCTCCTTTTTTTGTAATGAATTCCTTGTCTCTTTATATAGACATGATTAGCTGCTCAATCTCCTTGTCTTTGTCGTAGATCACTTCTTGATCCGTAAAACTTGCCATGCTTGCTTTATCCCGTAAAGCTCTACTTTAGTTTTATTCCGCAAATATCTCCATGGTAACTATGAATAAAACGTGCTTTAAATCTCTTTCCTTTCTTTAGTTTTAATTGATCATTAAAAAATAAAGCAATCAATCAATCAATCCCTAAATATAGCTCTTGCCAGCTAAGTACTTTTTGTCATTCTTTAACTTCAGTTCTGATCGGTCATCAATTCTAGTTATGCTTGGTAACAACTTCAGTTTACTGCGGTGCTTGATATACACTTTCTTGGTAATGCTTGCTCGGTTTCTGTTGTGCTCGGTTTACACTATTCGTCAATGTGCACTGTCTGTCAGTGTTCACTGTCACTCGGTGTATACAAATTTTTTATGTTTTATCGATAACATAAAATTTGTCTTTTCAAATCTTCAAGGTTATGACCAATATGTGTTTGAATAATCAAACCATATCAATTTGACATCAATGACAATACAATACATTAACTGATTTAATGTCTTGCATTCACTTTTCCATCTCAGTGATTATCAACTTATCATCTTCAAACATTCAATCGGTTATAGTTCATCAATCTCTGCCTTTGGAATTGATACAACATACCATGAAATATGCAGAATGAGATATGCCATAACATACCAAACTTATTTTTCTATAACCAATTCAAATATCTGAATCTCAGTAAGCTCTTCTATCTTATATTTGATTCTGTTGTGTGCTCTCCCTTTGTTCATTCCCTTCAATGGATAGGTGTAGCAATTCTATCTTCTGATTATGTCTCTCCATTTCTTGTAGAATCTCTTCTCCCTTTTCTGGATAGATATGTAGTGTTAACTCTTTCTAATTCTCCCCCTTTGATGGATGGTTACTTTATTGAATATCTCTCTCCTTTTATATGTTCTTCTCCCTGATGCATATTTCATTGAATATCTCTCTCCCTTTGATAGAAAAGCCAAAAAACAAATTCAGCTCTGTAGTAGCCAACAATATTTTTGTCCCTTTGAAGCTTTCTGTCACTTTAGTGGACTGATATGTCATTGCAGCCCATATCTCAGCTTGCATCAACATGATTAATCTTATGATAATGTGTAGGCTGATGCAACCTCCAAGTCAGATTAGTGATCAGTAGATAAGGGACGAACCCCTATTCTATTCCTCAGGTACTCAAATGTATCTTTTTGCAATAGTTTTGTGAATATGTCTGCTAGTTGTTCTTTCGATTGTACATATTCCAGTATCACATGTTTCTCTTGTATTTGTTCCCTCAAGTAATTATACTTCATAGCTATGTGCTTTGTCTTAGCATGCATCACATGGTTCTTTGAGATGTTTATAGCACTAGTGTTATCACAATAGATAATAATTGGGTCAAGAATTCATTCATTCATACCTTTTAGCAATTGCTTGATCCATGCAATGTTAGAGAAATTTGCAGCATCAACTACATATTAAGCTTCTGCAGTTGATTGTGACATGCATCCTTGCTTTTTGCTTATCCACGTGATAAGTCTGTCACCCATAAAGAATGCTCCTCTTGTTGTGCTCTTTCTATCACCTATGTTTCCATCCCAATGAACATCAGTATAAACTTGTAGCTCAAATTTGCCTTCTTTATTGTACCACAAACCATAGTCTTCAGTATTCTTCAGATATCTCAAATTTCTTTCAACAAAAGTCATGTGTGATTCCTTAGGATTAGCAGAGAATCTTGCAACTATACAAACTGCATGTGCTATATCTAGTCTAGTGTGTACAACATACATTAGTTTGCTAATCATAGATCTGTATAAGGTCTAATTTACCTCACTTGTCTTGTCTCTCTTTGTCAATTTGCATCCGATTGCCATATGTGTTCCAACTGATTTTGAGTCCTCCATCTTGAATATCTTCAAAACTTCTTTAATGTATTTGGATTGTGTGATGTAGATGCCTTCATCTTGTTGTAGAATCTATAGGCCAAGAAAAAATTTGATCTCTCCAAACATTGAAATTTCAAATTCTTTTCTCATTTCATCAGCAAATGACTTGCATAGCATAGCATTACCTCCAAATATGATATCATCAATAAATATCTCAGCAATCAAAGTCTTATCATGAGTGTCTCCTTTCAAATACAATTTACTATTATCACTTGTTCTAACAAATCCAATACTAATGAGATAAGAGTGAAGTCTTTCATACCATGCTCTCGGTACTTGTTTTAATCTATACAAGGCTTTGTGTAGTTTACAAACCATGTTCCTCTTGTTAGGATCAACAAACCCTTCAGGGTGTTCAATGTATACCTCCTCTTCTAGTATTCCATTAAGAAATGCAGATTTAACGTCCATTTGGTATACTTTGAATCCCTTAAAAGAAGCATAAGCAAGTAGAATTTTTACTCCTTCTAGTCTAGCAATAGGTGCAAATGTTTCTACATAGTCAATACCTTCTTCTTGTGCATACCCTTTGCATACCAGTCTTTCTTTGTTCCTTGTGACTTCTCCATTCTCATTTAGTTTGTTTCTGAAAATCCATTTGGTGCCAATGATATTTTTGTCATTCGGTCTATGTACTAATGTCCATGTTTTATTCTTCTCAATCTGTTCAATCTCTTCATTCATTGCACTAATCCATTCTTGACTCTCAAGTGCAACATTAACAGATTTACGCTCAAAATCATGAATCAAACATCTATTATTAAGAGACTTACTTCTTGTTCTCATTCCTGCTCTTTTGTCTCCATTGATTTGGTCATGTGGATGGTGTCTTTTGACATATTTAGCAAGTACATGTTCAAATTTTTTATCTTTATTTTGATCTTCATTGCTTCGTTCAACATTGTGAGCATTTTCCTGATTCTCAGTGTGTGCAACCTGTTGCTCAGTTGCATTGTTCTGTCGCTCAAGTAAGATGTCAGGTTCTTCTATGTAGACAAATCTATTGTAATCTTTAGGTTCCTTTGTGCTTTCCTCATCATTTTTCTTAGCAAATTCATCCACTTTAACATTTGCACTTTCAATGATTTTGTTAGAAGATTTGTTCAGACATTTATAAGCTTTGCTTTTAATAGAATATCCTAGAAATATTCCTTCATCAATTTTAGAGTCAAGTTTCCCATTTCTATCATCTTTCAGTATATAACAGTGACTTCTAAAAATTCTAATGTAACTCACATTTGGTGTGTATCCATACCACAACTCATAAGGTGTCTTATTTGTGTCTTTCTTCAATTGAACTCACTTTAGTGTATAGACAACAATACTTACAAGCTTCTCTCCAGAATGTTTGTGTGATACCTTTTGCAATCATCAATGTTCTGATAGAATCAACAATTGATCTATTCCTCCCTTCAACAATCCCATTTTGCTGTGGTCACTTTCCTATTTGACAATTCTTGCACATAACATGGCCAGGCTTTGAAATACTCGGTAAGCCTCTTACTTTTTTCTTTTCTTACTTATTTTAACCATGTTGTCAAAGTTCACATGACATAACCTTTTATGCCACAACCAAACGTCTTCATTTCTAGCCAATAAACAAGTGGTCTCAATATCGTCAAGATAGAATAAATTACCTTTCGTTTGTTCACCAGTACCGATCAACTTTCCTTTTTTGATTATAGATCATTGCCTTTTTGTTCTCAAATGCAACTTGGTGTCCTATGTTGTTCAATTGTGAAACACTCAATAGATTATAGTTAAGTCCTTTCACCCAATATGCATTTTCACATCTGATCATATTATTCAACATGATGGTACCTTTTCCTTCAACTGGGCAAGGTGAGTCAGTACCCATCCTAACTGATCCACCTTTATAATATTTAAAAGTTTCAAACTTTTTTTTATCTCCAGTCATGTGATGAGTACAACCACTATCAATAATCCAGACATCATTTTTGCTAACTTTAGATATGAGTGCTATTTCAACATACCTTTCTTCTTTGTCTGAATCATCCTTCATAGCAACAAATACTACCTCAATATCTTCATCAGAATCAGTGCCAGCATTTTCAGCTTTGTTCTCAACCAGGTAACAAGCCTTCTTGCCTTTGTCCTTGTCATCTCGGTTATCTCTTCTATCAGAGTGTCGGTTGATTTTGTAGTCTCGGTCATCACTTCTGTCATACTTCTTTTCATAAGATCTATCATTGTTTCTTTCGTTCTTTCTTTTGTTAGGGCATCTAACAACAAAATGTCCAATTTCTTTGCAATTAAAACAGACCAATGGTAATTTACCTTTACATCTTCCTTTACCTCTATGTAATCTCCTAGCCATTAGTGCTTCAAGTTCATCAAGTTCTTATTCATCACTATCATTGTCACTATCATTTCTCATAGTGTGTTTGTTACTAGAGTTGCTTATTTTCAGAGAAGATTTGAATGCAGACTCAATAGGTTGTAAGACACTATTTTCATAGTTGTTCATCTCAAATGAAATAAGTCTACCAATCAAACTATCAAGAGTAACATTTTTATTAGCTACTGCTCTCATTTCTTGAATTGCAGATACTCTAATAACATGAACAAGCAATAAGGTTCTCAGAATTTTACTTACAACTATTTCTTCCTCAAGTACTCCTACTCCACGGATAACATTAACAACTTCTTTGATTTTGCTACTATACTGAG
The DNA here is from genome assembly GCA_018584345.1 of Thuja plicata. Classification (NCBI taxonomy): domain Eukaryota; kingdom Viridiplantae; phylum Streptophyta; class Pinopsida; order Cupressales; family Cupressaceae; genus Thuja; species Thuja plicata. The sequence goes on along the minus strand of MU227976.1, from coordinate 16,944 downwards.
TGATGTTCTCTCCTTCTTTCATTCTCAGGTCATCAAACTTTCCTCTTAGGCTTTCAGCTTTAGCTCTTAGCACATTGGTGTCTCCTCCATGTACTAGCTTGAGTTTGTCCCCACATTTACTTTGCTGAGGTGCATGATTTCACATCTTCAAAATCAACGTCGGTTAGTGAAGAAGCAAGTTCTATCATCATAGAATTGTGTTCATGTTTCTCCCTTAATTGATCAACAATCAGAGGTCCAGTAGGTGCAACATATTAAATATCCAAGTATTGTGTGACATCATTTCCAATACCTGATAGATGAAGTCTTATCCTTCTTTTCCATGATGTAAAGTTGTCCTTGTTCAACTTAGGCACATCCCTTTTACTCATCTTGTGATCTTTAGCTTAAGTCCCTTTAAAATTTTCTTCCAAGCACCAAAGCTCTGATACCAATTGTTAGAATAACTAAGAGGGGGAGTGAATCAGTGGCCTTAAAAATAATTCCAAAAATCCAACCAATAACTTGGGTAAGTGCACAAAGATGGGGGACCAAAAAGGGGGTATAAGGTGCCACTTTTTTCTGAAATAAACAAACTCTGAACTTCAACGAGAAATTGAGTATACTTACACTCAAAATTTTAAAATTTGACAAAAACAAGAGTTGTTCTACTCCGAATCTAGTTTCTAAACTACTAATTTTTTTTAGAAATGGTGGAGATTAAGGCCCTCAAAAAGAGGGAGCACAAAAAGTTGTCCTATTTTTTGTGAAAAAACATAACATAGCGTTTGGTGTGCTCCCCCTAAAATGTTAACTTTTTTTTAAAAAAAATTAAATCGCTCCAGTGAGAAATTAGCTAACACCATCTAGTTTATCCTAGATTTTTCTGCTAATTTTTTTATGAAAGTGTGATTTTTTGCCATTTTCCGAAGTGGACATATCCTGAAAACGTGAAATTTCTGTGTGCTCCCCCTAGAAATCATTGAAAACTAATTGAAAATCAAAACTTCTTTTTTTTTTAAAGTGTGTAGAATGGAGTCTAGTTTCTAAAAATGTATTTTTTTTCAAAATTCGATGAACGAGCCAAAATCTAAGCCCAAATGAATACACGTTGGTTTTTGACAAAAAATGGACATACTTAGAAAATAAATTAGAGATGAAATGCTTAACATAATGAGAATTGAAAATAAATTACATGGTTAGATAGCTATCAGAGAGATCTACAATATCATGTCATCTGAATTTATTTTTATTGAACCACGTGCAAACCTGACGGGGAGCACACAAGAAAAAATGTTATTTTTTAGTAAGTTTGTTGGAAAACACATCTTAGGCCTGTTTGAATCCTCCAAGCCTTTGGGTTGGAACTCCAAGGAAAATCCAAGCCTTAAGCTTGGTAAAATTCAATGTCATTAAAAGGGCGCATGCCCTAAAGGGTGCACGCCCTATAGTAAGTATAGGGCATGCACTCTATAGGGTGTTGGCTGTATTCCAGGTTTTGGTTTGTTTCCCTAAGATTTGTGGTCTTCCCTCTCTATTTTTGTGTTTAAATCAGAAGTCCCTCAGTCCTTATACCCTTTTCCCTGTCAAAATTTTTTAGGTTTTCAAGTCTGAACCTGTGAGAATGTGCAAAAACCTTGAAACCCTAGGTCTTATTCAGTGTTCAAATTTGAGAATAAACCCTAAGGTATTTTTCGCTTATGTTTCACAGTTACCTTTTTGCCTCACTTAAGTCATGTATTATTTTCTGATCGCTTAGTGGCATAAACTGAACAACATATTCCCTTTTTTTCCCAGACTTAGCGATTACCTTATGTCGCATAGTCTCATGCAACTTTAGAATATTCCTTTGTCATTTCCAGACTTCGCGATTTAGTTTGTATCGCGTAGTCGCGGGATCATTAAACAGGCCAACAATATATGAAGGGGCCCACAGACAGGTCGATAGGTCGCAAGTAATTTTCAGCAGTCAAGGGTTTATCACGAGACATTGCGATCTCTTTATGTCACGCAATCGCTAAGTGGGTCTACGGTTAAGAATGTTGTGAAAGATTTAGTCACGCAGTCTCCAGAAAGGATGCCAGTTAAGTTAAATCTTTCGAGACCTTGCGACTAACCTTTTACGGTTTGGGATAAAGCACAGTCTGGTTGTCGCCAGATAACTCAGCTTTCAATACGCGATGAGACATGTGTCAGAAGGTAAGTGGACTTCAAAAGATGATTGAATGATCGCCAAAAGGTAAAAACTCATTCAGTGACTACGAGACTCACTAAGGGCTTCTGTTTGTCGCAAAGTCTCAGAAGATTTTAAAGGTATAAGGGATTTCTTGGCGATTAAGCGACAGCCGTCAGATGAAGTCATTAAAGGATCCTACGGTGGTCGCCAAGTCTGAGAATAAAAGAGCCCAAAGAGAAAAGTCCTCGCAACTCAGCGGCTAAGGGTATGTCACGAGGTCGTCAGATAAAGTAAAGGGCAAGGTACCTGTCGCGTTGTCTCAAGAAGTTTTGGCACTTAACATTTGCATTTTGCGATTGGGCGACTAAGGGCAGTTGCGCAGTCTGGCGAAGGAAAGAAGAAATTTGGCGACTCAGAGATAACCGTAAAAGTTAAAAGTGACAGTTAGTCGCATAGTATTGGAAAAGAATGTGGGTTAGTGATAACCATTGGCGACTTTGATTTCCTCATTGTCGCGTGATCGCCAAATGATGACTGTGGTTAGAAAAAGTAAGGAAAGTTGTGTAGTCTCTATGTCTCCAGAGAAATCATGGGTTAAGGACTGGGGTCAGCGACAGAGAAATTATATGTAGTCGCATGGTCGCTTGATACCAAATTTTAAGAAAAGGCGACAGTATCAGATATGACAGTATGAATCACTCATTGACCAATCAGAGGCTTAGATTTTGATTACTGTGCAGAAAAGGGTAGCTGAGATGTATGACAGTTGGCCAATCCCAGGAAGACATGTCAGCTCATTTGAATTTTGTAAGGTTTTTCCGAGGATTAAGTTTTATGAATTTGATTTCCTATCACGCTCAGAGAACTACAACTAGGTTTTCAATCATGTTTGCAGTATGTTGAATTAAAGACAGAATTGATGTTCTCAAAATCATGAGTTGTGTACTTCAAACGGTTACTATAAGGAGTTGATGGTGTATTCATTTGCATTCATCTTTCTTTTAGAATTCCAAATCAAGAAGAGCTAAGTATTCTGACAGTGAGAAAATTCAGAGAATTGCAGGATTTTCTGTTGCTTAAAGCTCATTATTTCCAAAGAATTATGCACAGAGCAGTAAGTGAATCTCAGAGATAGATTTGTTTCAATATCGGTAAGGAAAAGGAGATTCAAGCACGGTAAATATGAGAAGAGCGGTCAGTGTAGCCTCGACCAGTGGTGGAAGTGAAAAGGTGGAAGATGAGGCCAAGGGAAAAGTAAATTATTTAGATGAATTCCTCAGACTGCTTCCTGGTTCGACTCAGAACAAAAGAGCAAATGCAAATGTGCTCATTGATGATTATCGAGATTTACGAGATGCTCCAGGAACAACAGGTTTTTCACTTTTCAATTATTTTTATAAGAATTATGATAAGGCTATTCCAGTGTCAAACCCTTGGACCTGTGGTTTAGCCAGATTAATTATTCTTGATGTCTACATAGATGTAGACTTGTTCCTAGACCTGGCCAGTCATTATGATGTTTTGTCCAAAACAATCAAAAGGAATGATGGCACTGCCCTACTGATACTGAACAAAAATTCATTCATGCAAGCCTTTGGCTTATATAGCACCATGTCTACCAGAATTGACATGACAAAGCAGCAACAGAGATATACTTTGAATCCTGGTATTGCTAGAGGCCAGTTGCTGAAGCATATGCTGAAGGAAGTAAGGAAATATTTAGATCCTATGTCTAGGACCAGCCCATATTACTACAAGGATTTACACTTCTACATCAAGTATGTTGCCTATGCCCTATGTAGAGTGCTAGGGATAGATGGTGATGCAGAGAAGATCAATGCAGGCATTTTGATGATGGTGTTGGACCTACAAGAGGTACACTCCAATACTAGTTATGATTACATTCAACATATCATTAATGAAATGCATGAGGGTTTCATTGCAACTCAGAAGAAGATGAAAGACCCAAAGGAGAAGGAGCCCAAGTTCTTACACTACTCCATCCTTATGCATCTCCTATTCCATTTCAATTTTGTAATCTTGGATGTGGACAATTTAGCCCCTCAGAGGTTTTACTAGGAAGGACCAAATCCTATCCAATTTTGGGTGAGGGTTTGGAATTACACGTCTAAGGACTGTGATTATTGTGCTTTTCAGAATTGGATTGTATAGCCAATAGTACAAAGTCTGGGAATCAGCAGAACAAGAGTCCCATTGAATATTTTGCAACTACTTAGGCCATGTGACTACACAGATAGATGGGAAGGAAAGCATAATTGGGGTGATTTCTTCTTGGAAGAAAATTATACAATCATCAGGGTATATGGGTGTATTCACCCACCTCATCTCTTACCATATTATGTACCAGCAAGAGAGGCTACAATGGAGTTAATATGGCAGCTATTGTTGACAGACAATGAGCATTTTGCGCCACACAAGAAGGGGACTCTGACCCCTAGACAGTTCAGGATCTTTAACTTTACAATTGGCAAAGGTGCTATTGATGCAGTGGGCCAGTGACTGGAAGGATGCAGAATGGGGGTAGCCCCTTATAGATATATTGACCCAGAAGGTTTCATGGCAGGGGTAAGAAGATTGTATACTCCTACAATCCCCAATACTAATGTCCACTGTGAATGCATAGAGGAAGATGCAACAAGAAACATTCTGGATGAGGATGACATTCAGACAAGGAGATTGAGGATTCAAGAGTTGTTAAATCTTGAAAGACAAATTAAGAGAAATGGGATGGATTTTGGGGATTTTTACCCTGATCTCCCATATTTTGACAAGATTAAAGCCATGATAGATAACTATTATGTACTCACAGAACAGCTTGAGATTGTTCTTGACAGGAAAGGTGCCCAAGAGCCTGATCACTCAGAGTCTGAATATGGCAGTAGTAGTGACAGTGATTATGCACGTTCTACTAGGTATGCTCCACCACAAAAAGATATTTCTGAAGAGCCACAACTACAGGGAACAGAGGCCCACATTGTGGATTTGACAATAGTGACACAACCAGATGATGTGGAGCCTACTGCTAAGAGGCAAAAATTAGAGATAGGTCAACCTTCAATTGAAGGGAAAAATAAGAAAAGGGATAAGGCTAAAGCCCTAGTACCTGGCAATAGGTTATATGATCATAACCTAAGAAAAGAAATTAGGGAAGGCAAGAAGCAACAATCTAATTTAGAGGATGAGGTTGAATTGCCTCTCAAGGCCTGTGTTGATGAAAAACTGATTCATCAATAAGAGTTTTTGAATGATGACAACTTTGTAAAAACTGAGGAGTTTAAAGACTTCCTGAGATGGTATAAGAAAGAGAAAATAAGAGCTCAGTTGATAGTTGATGGCAAGGAGACCATAACAAATGAGGCATTGGTGGCTCTGCAAACTTATGATCCTGAAAATGAGGACATCTCACCAGAGGAGGATAGGAAATTGGTGCTAGGCAGTGGAATACTATTGGCTGAGGGCTGGGATTTAGCATCTGCCTTCATAATTGACCAAATTAGAAAACAACCAGATCTCAAAATGGCTAGTGAAGTTCAGATGGGTGATGTAATAAAAGGATTTGGGTATAGCCCAAAGTCTCAGGCCTTTGCAATGTGGAGCCTGTGCCCAAAGGACCAAAAGCCCCAAGTGGTGAACATCCAAGAAAATATGGTGGGTAGTCAGATGGTGTGGACAATGTATAATACAGGGGATTTGGAGATATCCCAAATCATGACACACTGGGCTCACTTAAATGAGGACAAAACTAAACAATTGTCTAATAAGTGTAGCACATTGTTAGAAGAAACAAGTGCATTGGCAAAAGATAGAGAATTATGCCGAATACAAGTACACCAACAAGATCAGGTAATAAAAAGATTAATGAAAGAATTGGAGGAAAAGCTTGAGGTGATGTATGTGCCTATGCAACCACAACCCCTGCAAATTGAAGATAAGGCAAAGTCTAAAGAGGTAGTTGAGGAGAAGGTTGAGGGAGAGAAAGAAAATGCAATTGCTTTAAGAGCATTAAGAGGAGTGTTACAACATAGAATTGAAATTCTAAAAGATAAGACTGATGTTGTACTCAATGCCTACAATAAGTTGCTAGCTTTGCATACAGAAGTGATGGGGCACTTGGCTATCCTGAACCCCTATTTTACTAAGTGGTCTACCAGGGTGCAATTGTTTGAGAAGCTAGCATCTTTGCAAGCCCTAAGATCAGATTTTCCTGAAATAGTGAAAGAAGTTGAAGATGAGATCAAAAGGGTTAATATTGCTCTCTCATTCTTTAAAGGCAAATTGAATCAAATTAAGGTAAAATTAAGCCTCTTTTCTGATGATTTTAATAGGTTTATTCCTTCTTTAAGGGGAGATGATGATCAAATAAAGGCCTTAGATGCCTGGAGGAGTGACTTTGACAGAAAAATGCCTAGTGATGAGGCATTTATTTCAGGGACAGATGTGGATGTAGAAGGCTTCAATAAGATATTGGACAAAGCTTTCAGGGTAGAAACTGACATCAACAAGTTTCTATTAGATGTTAAGAATATCACTGATGCAAGATGGGATAGACAAAAAGTACAGATACAGAGTACTCAGGACTTCAAGTGGCCATCAGATGATGAAGTGAAAGCATGGGAGTTGATGACCACACCCAAGAGAAAGAAGCCAACAGTTGAAGAAGAAATCTTGGACAATGAGTAAGGATGACTACTTGGTGCCTCACTATTGAAGATGAAGAGGACAGTTATTGCAAAAGGAGAATGTAGGTGAATATAAAAGCACGGTCATCCAGACTCGACATAACTACTGCAATCTACTATGTATACTATCAGATTCAAGTCACCACGGGAGAAGAACAAAGAATATTTGTTTCCATCTTTTGACTTGGTCATTCCACCGCTTCTTCTCTCTCTTTCTTTTTGTCTCTTCTGTAGTTTTAGGGTTAGGTTTTCTGAGATCATCTGAAGCTTGTAGCATCCTTTTGAAAAGGATTCCAAGATGGTTGAAGACCTGTATATATAGAAGAGAGTTGTATTTTAAGGAGGATGAAATATATTGTAAAAATCAGTCTTTCTAAATTTGTGTCTGTGTTCTTTCAAGCTTCAAAGATTTTTCATGTATGAAAGAAGGATTACATCAATAAAATACGGTGCAATTTTACTCTTCTCTATTTTTGTCTCTTTATTTCTTGTGTATGCTTTTTTATGCTTAAGATTGTAAGGCACTCTGAAGCATTTTGGTTACAAGGTGACTACTTAATTACTTACAAGTTTCTTTCATGCAAAGAACTAAGTTTTGTGAGTGGTTTTAGGAAGCATATCAGTATTTGAAGATTTGATACAATATCTTAGAGGTAATCAGATAATTTGTAAGGCAACTTATCCTAATTGCATGTAGGTTGTAAGCCATCTTACTATATTTTTTTTTTTTGAGACTTCAAGCTTTTGACTCTGTAACCCAAAGGATAGGCACTAATCTAGGTCTAGGTCTGATAATCTATCATCATCTAAGTTTTCAAAACATTCAAAATCATTTCAAACACATATGTTACTGAAACAAATGAGCTGAACTCATTAAGGACTTATGTCAGCAGGACAGTGTCCATTTTAGTGATTCCTTAGAGAGTGAATCATTAGGTTATCCCTCCTAAAGACAAAAGGAAGAAGGATGCAAATCCTTGTCTCATTGGTTTATATTCTCAAAACCATAGCCTGGCTTATAGTACTCTATTTTAAGTTAGTCATTGTAATCTCTAAAGTGTTCTATAAGTTGTTACAATGAGGTTTTTGGTTCATAACCAGTGAATGAAACAATCCACCAAACACATAGGCTGAGATATCAGTAATCTTTAAAAGGTAAAACCTGCCTGAGTCTGTGGAGCTCAAAAACGAAGAAGGATATTATC
>MU227975.1:1967994-2006734 GCA_018584345.1 Thuja plicata | reverse complement strand
TAGATTGAGATCATGACCAACCTCTCTAGGCATTACCATAGCACTCAAGGTTGTCTTTGAGGAGGCACATGTGCATTTGGTCATGAAGCTCTATGCTAGCAGTGAGCAGAAGTAGGCAGCTATTATCGTGGTCCAGAGAGAAATTTAGTATTTTGATGAAACACATGACTGGGATACACAAATTGAGCTCATCAAAACACTGAATAATGTCTCTATTGGGAGGATTTATGTTGAAATAGAAAGGATCTGATTGGTTAGAAAGCTTGCAAAAATAAAGGAAGAATAGTGTCTTATTGCTAAGGGAACTTCATGAGACATCAATATTGTGCATCTATATTCTAGAAGATCGGCAGCTCTTTCCATCTGTCTTGATAAGGACATATTATAATATCTTATAAATACTAAAATTATGCATATAAGGGAAGTCATCAAATGACGACTATGTTTGCACTAGGTGGATACACACATACCCAAACCTTCCCTCTCTCCATTATGAAATCTCTTTCTATCTTCGTTGAGTGCCAAAATCTATTGTGGATTTAACGTGACTATACTTCCAATTATTATTGCATTTGGCTCTTGACTTCAGTCTATGTCTATCGAAGGGTCTCCTTCCTTTTCCCTATCATAATCCTCTCATCTTCGATTGGTAGCTAGGGTTGCAACAATTGGGGGAGGTGACAAAGAAGATCATAAGAAGGCGATAGAATTGAAGAATACACATGGGATAGATAATGCCAGGGCATCGACTATAAAATAACCCTAATCAATCTGCAGAGAATAAAAAAATCTATCTAAAATAGCAGAGAAAGAACTTGAAATACACAATGTTGAAATTATTTATAAAAATAACCCTAATCGATCTGCAGAGAATAATTTTTTTATCTAAAATAGCAGAGAAAGAACTTGAAATACACAATGTAGAAAATAATTTCAAGCAAACAATGACTTACAAAAACTAAATCAGATGCATAATCGATCCCTCCTCCCGCCTGCTAACGCTTTGGTAAACAATGAGTTTCAATTTTCACAACCCGGCCATCTACTGCAAAATGACTTTGTTAAACCCTTCCTCTCGCCCGCGCCTAAAACAAAATGAAGTGAGTTCATTTGTTTTTTGTTTTTTTGTTTATATCCCGATTTGGTCTAAATTTCCAAAATAAATTTAACTAGAGTCAAAATTTAGACCAAATCGGGACAGAAACAAAAAAAAAAGAGAACATCACAAGCAAAAATTGTCTGTGGTTGAAAATAAAGGTCTAAAAATGATCTCAAATGTATTAGTGAATGCTTGCTTGAAGGTTTTACTCGCCTGGTCTTTGCCTTTGGCAGGCTTAGGGTTAGAAATGATCTCCACACTTTCGACAGCAACAACGACACCCAAACCATCTGAAGAAGTACTCATATCAACGGAAGAAATGAATGTTCATTAAAGACCTTCCATGTACGGAGGGCCAAGTTGGCTGCCACGCTCTCAATCAGAACGATCAAGTTGCAAAGAGACAGTATTGCTCATCGGATATCATCAACAATTACTTCATAACATTGTTAAATTAATACACAACCTATCAAGATAACCACTATAAATAAAAAATACATTAGTAAAATGTAGAGACAAACCATTCAATACAATAAAAGCACAAAAAACACAACATGTCAAATATATCAAAGATAAAAATATGTGGTCAAGTGGCCCTTGGTCTCTTAATGAAGTTGAATGACTCATAAATAATCCTGTAGAGATGAAATCTTGTTGAATGTAAAAACTTAAAACTCTTAAATGTTGAGAGAGGTCACGACCCTAATCAACTCTAAAAAGACACTTCTCAAACATCAACTTTAAAGTGAAGGTGGTCATAATTCATGGACTGAATATAATTACAAAATTGACATCATAATGTCCTCAAATTTAAAAACAAAAAACATGACATTGAAATAAGCAAATTTTCAACTCAAGACATATTTATACTACTTTTATACATTTAAATTTAATTTTTTAATTAATAAAACATTATACAATTAAATTAAAAAAAACTAAAAAATAAATAATTAATAAAAATAACTTTTCCCAATTAAATTCAAGAACACTGAAAATAATTTTAAAAACTTGTACAATTAAGATTAAAAAGAAAATCGCTTATCTATTCAGAACTTTGACTTTTGGAAATATAAATTGATAAGCCATTTTCTTTTTAATCTTAATTGTAAAAGTTTTTAAAATTATTTTCAGTGTTCTTGAATTTAATTGGGAAAAGTTATTTTTACTAATTATTAACTATCAAAACCAAAAAATAAAAGAGAGAAATTGCTGAGCCTGCGATATACTGTGCTCTCATCTTAATGGTAGGCTCAATTGCGGAGGATTCAACAGATTTGTAGAGCACCCACGAGCCACAAGTTCGCTCACTGTTTTTTTACTTCGATGGAAGCTGATGGCGAAATATCAGAGAAAAGGGCCCCCGATTCGAAGGGAACATCAAAAATCTCATTCTCCCTGCCTTCAAAATCATCTGGTAAGCCCAAGGCAAAGCCATCGGAAGATAAAGAATCTCACGAGGAGGAAGAAAGGCCGGAATTCGTGAACGAATTCGACCCCGCCAAGCCAATAAAGAAACTGAAGGTCATCCCCCAGCTAGAAAATTCATGGCGCCCGGAGAAAAAGATGAAGAACATTCAGATGAAGGATACCGAGCTGCAATTCGAATCGGAAGCAGATCTGAAAAATTCTCACGATTCCAATGTAGAGTATGGCTTGAATCTCAGAACCCATGTTGCTGCTCCCATGGAAATTGACCAGAATGGAGAGGAGGGGTTTAAAGGGATTGATCAGAACGGGCAAAACAATAATTCGGGTGTTTTAGGGTTCACGACTTCTGGCGAGGAAGAAAGAAGGAGATTGCGCGAATCTATTGATGAGCTGCCTGAGGAGGCCACGCTTGAGGCATATTCGAGCTTGCCTGTGGAAGACTTTGGGGCTGCTCTTTTGAGGGGCATGGGCTGGTCTGAAGGGAAAGCGATTGGGCGTGCGAAGGAGCCTGTTATGCCTATTGAGTATGTGAGGAGGGCGGGGAGAGAGGGGCTTGGGGCTATTCCCGCTCCCTCTGTGGATAAGCCCAAGAGTTTTGTGAAGCCTGGTGAAAGCAGGGAGGGCAGGAGGAGAGACCTTGTTGCTGCACCTGGGTCTGATGGGAGGGTCAGGAATGTTGTTAATGTGGGGGAGAAGCTTGTTGAGAGACAGAGGAAGGGTGCTGCTGTGGGGAAGATTATGTTTATTGCAGAGGGCAGACATGTTGGGTTGAGGGGTGAGGTTACTGAAATTTTGGGAGAGGGTTCTGGTGATAAACGTGTGGTTATGAGGCTCTGCAAAAGCGAGGAGAAGGTGGTTGTGGGTGTGGGGGATGTGGCCGATGTGGGTTCCGTGGAGGAAGTGGATTGTCTGAGGAGGCTTAAGGAGATGAGGGTCGATGGAAGGGGGAATTCTAGGGATGCGAGGGTTCAAAAGGGTTATAAGGATGAAGAGAACGGAACAGTTCGGAGCAGAGACCAAGACAGGGATAGGGACTCTGGCAGCAGGGATGAGAAACATAATAGTAGAGAAGAAGATTATGGGAGCAGGGATGAGAAACATAGTAGGAGAGAAGACTATGGGAACAGGAATGAGAAAAATATGGAATTGAGGGATGAGAGAAGGGAATATAGGAGCCGAGAGCAGAGAAATTTTGTCAACGATGGCAGTAAGGATGAGAAGAGGCATGATAAGAGGAGAGAGGACTGGGACAGGCAGAGTACACAGTCGGACGGCTACAGGGTTAAAGAACATCAGGGCGAAAAGGGCAATTGGAAGGGAGATCGTAGACCGGATGACTACCGTGACAGGAAGGAGGAGGCTAGGCGAGAAGATCATCGTGACAGGAAGGAGGATGCTATGCAAGACAAATACAATGATAGGAAGGGAAATGTTAGGCGGCGAAATTACAATGACAGGGAGGAGGGAATAAACAGAAGAGGCGAGGAGGAACGGAGGGAATCAAGAGAGAAGAGTAATAGAAACGAGGGAACTACAAACATGAAAGCGAAGCCAGCCAACGGAGATAGGGGGAAGACTGAATTTGAGAACAAGGCAAATAAAGAGAGCACGTCTAAGAATGTAATTCCGGAAAGTGTTTTACCAATCTCTTGGCTCACAAGTCAAATAAGGGTTAGAGTTATTAGCAAAGATTTTCAGGGAGGAAAGCTCTACTTAAAAAAGGGCAGAGTCATTGATGTGGTGGATCCGACTACATGTGATCTGTTGATGGATGAAAATGGAGTAGTTGTTCAAGGAGTAACACAAGATGTTTTGGAGACTGCTCTACCAAAGAGAGGTGGCCTAGTTATGGTCGTAGAGGGAAAGCAAAGGGGTGTTGTTGGAAAACTTTTGGAGAGGGATTCAGATAAGGGAGTTGGGTTGGTCCGGAAAGAGGACACCTATGAGACACTGACTTTGTCTCTTGATCATATTGCTGAATTTTTAGGGGAGCCAGAAGAACTTGGTTATTGATGAAGGTGGTTAGCGCTATTAAAGATGAGGCTGCATTTTCATGACCTTATTTTATGATGTAGCTTAACGTTATTCAAAGGTTGGCGCTTGATCTCGAACATCATTTTTCTGTAGAGTATCACGTAAGTCTGCTTGAACAAATATGTGTTGATTGGGAACATGCTTTTCTGCCAGTCTGTATATTTTGTGAAATATTAAATATGTGTGATAAATGCATTTTAAAGTTCATTAGATTGTCATTTGCGGAGGACAGCAGTTGGACTGATGTGCATTATTATCAATATTGAATTCCTGCCAAAATATAGAGACTACTAGAAACATTTCAAATGCCAGCGATACCACTAAGTTGTTTAATTTTGCCTAGGGATTGGCGATTTTGAGTTTCATCAAAATAGAAGTTAAACCCTATGATTTAGGAGCCAATTTTTTTCTGATTATAATTGTGGGGTTCTATAGGCCCCCCCTGCTCTGTGAAGCAGCAAAATGCAAGCGAATATAAACTGTGCTAAGTGTCTAATATCAGGCATAGCAGAAGAAAACAAGAACCCTAAAGAGCCAAAATGGAAAATTTATGTAGATGTTCCTACTGCCATAAGCAAAGCATCACAAAAGACATCTAGACAGTTCATAGACCACCTATACCAAAAATTGGACAAAGACAGCATCATTAAGGAAGTTCTGACACTCCCTTGTATCATACCCATACCATGTGGAGGATGTTAAATTTTTAAACCAGAAGAACAATAGATGCAATATTCTGAAACTTAAAACGATAGTTACCAGGTTCGTACCAACAAGCCCTGAAAGAGGTTCGGGTACACACCTGGTACCGGTTCGTCTGTGGGTACTTGCTGGGTACTGTGGGTATATGATATGGCTGATTCAAATATTTTTCAACTATCAATTGGGATTTGATATTTATCTTTGGCATGTGGCATTGATCAATGATCAAGTATCATACTAGGTAATGATTTTGTTTTACAATTCTGTATATTTCTTTTATTTTTTGTATATATAATGCATACATATATAAACATGTACCCATATGTACCCAAACCCCCTAAAAAAGTTTCCACGTACCCACGTACCAAGTTCTTGTATCAGCACCCGTCCCCTTACCCGAACCGGTAACTTAGCTTAAAACACATAAGAGCAGACGACACAAATTTTTTTGTCCTGGGAAAACCCTCTAACCTGAGGGGGAAAACTCAACCACACTCAAACTTGTTCCTTTATTGAATGATCAAAAGATTTGATACAAAGCTCACAAGCTTTTCTCAAAAGAATAACTTCTTCACCAATACTGTTCTTATTTAAAAAATACTAGTAGAATGTCAAAGTCACACTTGACATCTACAATATTCAAAAATCCCTTTTTATGAAACAACAAAACTCTTACACAACAATATGTGCTTCACTGAATTACACAGAACAATATACTTTAAGAAAACTAACAGCCCAATAAAATCAACAGGCTAACCCGATGCTCATCACATGAGAAAAATAATCCTACACCTTCATAGACCCCGCCGATTCTCTAAGGCATAAGTCATCACAAAGAACGAAGCCCCTTTCCTTCAAGGAACCGACGGCAGTTACATAACATGTCGTTTCCAATTCCAAAAGACATAAAGGCCACGTGGATACAATGAAGACCAATCCACTGACAAAACATAATGAATGCCGTCGAGAGATGAACACACACTCAACCTTGAGCATTTCCCATCAAACACAATAATACCAAATGCTCTTACACCCGATGACACTTACACTCCAAACATCAATAGAAAAGTCGGCGATGGTTACAAAGATGTGCCGTTTCAGAAAATCAAATGCAAAGACCTCTGTTTTCGATAGACATGGTAGCATTTGATGTTGGTAACGACAATACAACAGCTCCATGTACATAACGTCAAATGCATGAACACGAATGACAATAATGAAGTAAGCCGGGCACTAGAACCAACACAAACGATCCTCCAATAACCAAAACATAAGACGGGATGTAAATCGACGACAGATGAATCATGCTGCTTCCATAAACACAAAACATGAGCAACAACAACACAAAAGAAATGATAAATGCAGATACACACAACTATCGCAGATACAATGATGTCTCCTAAAGCTACCAAACATTAACACCCCCTCTTAGCAAAGGAGATATCATTTACAATTCTCATGTCATGGAGCCTCTCAACATGACAAATACATTGGCTACACCCATATGTGATAAAAGCAAAACTTTATCACGGGTTCTCGCTCAACATGATTTTCACCATGGCTACTCCCATGAGTGAAATAAACACAAGCTCACTTCACGGAGTCACTGAACGTGATGTTGTCGTGGAGTCTCTCAACATGACATCCATTATGGCTACTCCCATGAGTGGAAAGAGCAACAAGGGCTTTCACCTCAAATTTCTCCGTCTCAGAGAAAAATGCATTACAAGGGCTTTCACCTCAAATTTCTCCTTCTCAGAGAAAAATGCATTACAAGGGCTTTCACCTCAAATTTCTCCTTCTCGGACAAAAATGCATTACAAGGGCTTTCACCTCAAATTTCTCTCTCAGAGAAAATTGCATTACAAGGGCAACATTCTCACAGCTTAGATTATCACAATAATTTACAGTTGACTCCAATGTTTAATCAAACCAGGAGCTTTAGAAGCCACACTGCTTCTCGAGCTTGCTGATCCTTTGCAAAGGACTTGGCATACTCCCTCTGTCACTCAAGCTCCTTGCATCAACCTCCTGACCTTGTACAAGATTGCCTGCAATTCTTGCCTTAGAGGAATGCTTTCCAACACACTCCTCCAGAACTTCTGACATACTCGAGTCCAGTACAGTCCTCCTCAACCTCATTCCATATCACCCTATTCTAGAGCTGCCAATGTCAAATTCAGATTGACTGTGCAAATATGTTCTTTGCTGCTGAAGAGTCTCCCTTTAAATGCCATTTCTTCCTCTTCGAAGAAACTAATTGAAACAACAAGTTGTATAGGGTCGTCCTCTTTAATGAAGTTATGTGCCACCAATTCAGTCCCATGGCTGCAAGCAGTGTCCCCATGTTTGTTTAATTTTACAGCTTGCATGACTTTCTTACAAGATGCATCGAGCTCTTACTTCCTTGAATTCCTTATATAATCTCTCATCATCCTTTTGTTTCTCGATCCATTTGGAAGCATTTTAGAGAGATTAGTAATAGTTCATAGAATCAAACTGTCCTGAAGAGAAATATACAGAACAATGATAAAAGTATACATGATTCACTATTCCAGTGTTATAACATGAATTAGTATTAACTACATAAAATTCATGATCTATATCCAAAGGTACAATCATAAAATACTTATCTCTTTGTTGTTGATCAATTTAGCAATGCTCTTTCAGATTTCAGTCTTCATATCTTTCCTTGCTATCATCATAATGGTCTCTTCGCCTAGATTTTCATCCACTGCTCCATCATTCCCCTCTGTAAAATAGCTCGTCAGATTCGCATGGCAACACTCAGGGACTCTGACACTCAGGGACTCTGAATGGATTCTCCTTGATCCCTCACTGCTTCTTAATGTGAATTTAGGACCCAAACTATAACACAAGTTATGTTTGCATTCTTCTATGCACAACTACCATGTTCTTCCTCTTGCCAATTTCAACTGCTGGTAATTCAACAAGAAGCTTGAAAAGTTTTGGGTCTAGATCTTTTCCTTAGACCCGCTCTGATACCATGTTAAATTTTCGAACCAGAAGAACAATAGATGCAATATTCTGAAACTTAAAACACAAAAGAGTGTAAGACACAAATTTTTTTATCCTAGGAAAACCCTTAACCCGAGGGGAAAAACCCAGCCCACTCAAAATTGTTCCTTTATTGAATAATCAAAAGATTTGATACAAAGCTCACAAGCTTTTCTCAGAAGAATAACTTCTTCACCAATACTGTTCTTATTTAACAAATACTAGTAGAATGTCAAAGTCACACTTGACATCTACAATATTCAAAAATCCCTCTTTATGAAACAAAAAAACTTTTACACAACAATATGTGCTTCACCGAATTACACAGAACAATATACTTTAAGAAAACTAACAACCTGATAAAATCAACAGGCTAACATAGTGCTCATCACATGAGAAAAATAATCCTATGCCTTCATAGACCCCGCCAATTCTCTAAGGCATAAGTCATCACAAAGAACGAAGCCCCTTTCCCTTCAAGGAACCGATGACAGTTACATAACATGTCGTTTCCAATTCCAAAAGACATAAAGGTCACGCGGATACAATGAAGACCAATCCACCGACAAAACATAATGAATGCGTTGAGAGATGAACTTGCACTCAACCTTGAGCGTTTCCCAGAAAACACGATAATACCAAATGCTCTTACACCTGATGACGCTTACACTCCAAACATCAATAGAAAAGTTGGTGACGGTTAAAGAGATGTGCCGTTTCAGAATATCAAATGTGAAGACCTCTGTTTTTGATAGATAGGGTAGCATAGATGCTGGCAATGACAATACAACAACTCCATGTGCATAACCTCAAATGCATAAACAAGAATGACAATAATGAAGTAAGCCGGACACTAGAACCAACATGAACAACCCTTCAATAACCAAAACATAAGACATGATGCAAATCGGCGACAGATGAATCAAGCTGCTTCCATAAACACAGAACATGAGCAACAACAACACAGAAGAAATGATAAATGCAGATTAGCACAGCTATTACATGTACAATGATGTCTTTTGAAGCTACCAAACATTAACAAAGGAGATTTCTAGTACTCACAAGCTACTATGCACACTATTGCTAGACAATTTTAGGAATCCACAAGAACTTGTGGCCTTTCTGAGATGCAGTCATGACCAGGGGTCCAATCAAACTGCCCTGTTGTGCAGCCAATCCAACCAATTCACAAAATAACACATATCCATGTATATCTTATGGATCTTAAATTCAAAATTACAATTATGATTATTTACAGAATGTAGATCTGCATCATCTCCATCTTGCCCTCTTTTCTCCATTCTCCATATATGACAGCGGCTTATATTTATGGCGGCTTTATATCTTCATACAGTTTTGAATATGCCAGACATTATCTGCCTGGCCAGAGGCTTATTTCTTTCTTCTTCTTCTGTGCCCTCTTTGATGGCTAGAAAGCCTTCAACAAATCAATTTTTCCCTTCGTTGACATAGAACAACTCTCCATCTTGCACATCTCGAGTTGTGTGTTGCTCATCAAGAGAGATGCTCTCTCCTTAGATGGGGAGGTGGAAGATATGGTAGACGTCCATAAGAGTGATCATCTTCTCCCTTGAAAGAGATGGAAGGACATTGTATCAACATCCCACTTTTCATGTGTGCGGATGAAAGTGCATCTCAAGCATCTTGTATGCTCAGTAGAGAATTACTTGGCATAGGTGTGCGAATTCTACTATTGTAACATCTCCTATCCGACTGCGTAGGAGAAGTAGGAGGTGGCTGCTTGTGTGCTCATGTACCTCTAGGATGCCCTGCATAAACATATTTCTATTAGGGTAAAATTCTACTTCTACTCTATCTGCATCTATTTTATATTTTAAATCAGCATTCTAATTTCTTTTTTGCACTTTGGCCCCTCGGATGTTAGCGTGTCTTTGAGACGCCAATGCGGATTTCGTCCTGGGATGAAAGTGTGGGTCCAGGACGCTAATACACATCTTGGATGAATGTGCTACTCGAGGTTTTCCTACTGAAAATAAATGCAATAAATGACATCAAAATGGGAAATTCTTGGCCTACTTCATCTAGTGGCTTCTCTGTCTCCATAGTGGTGCGTAGCTCCTCAATGCAGGGTGGCTGGAAGTCTCGTATGTGACACACTTTTTCCATAGCTCTATACAAAGGGGTGCGAAAATCCTTGAGATGAATAGTGAAAATGACCCATTTGGGGGTCACTCGGCGAGTATATAGGCAACAATTGCCCATTTTTGAAAAATTTCTGTGGTAGTTTTGGCTCATACTCCTTCCTATTTTCACCCTTTTGGTTGGGGGCAAAATCAAAAGGGGGAGTATATTCATCCTTTGTCAGCTTTTTCTTCCGACTCCCTTATGTCTCCTTAAGCATTCTTCTCGCCGAAGTAGTTTCTTTGATTTTGGACACCGACTCGTTTTTAGTTTTGCAGTGCTTGAAACTTGAAATCTAATGCTATAGTTTTCTGCTAAGCACTGGGGGCATCGTTTGCGTTCACCTAGTTGACCTCTATGACTTCTACAATATCTTTTTCAAGGTAATTAATGCACTTTACGTACTTCGTGTTTTACAATTTTTTTAGCAACTTTAGTGTTTTTCATCCTTTAGGTGATCAGCTCACTAAAGTGGGGGCAAAATGTAGTGTCGCAAATTGCATCTTGTGGTAAGTTCATGATTGGTACTTATGGCGAAGATCATGATTGGGTTTTCACAATTCCAACTGCATGGATGGCAAAGATGCAATGTTAGCAGCTTGTGGTTTGAATTTGAAATGAGATCGGTTGGATGACAGCACACCACGTAGATATCTGTGCGACATGCTAACGTCTCAAAAGATTTCGAGATTCAAACAAGCATATTCCACAGATTATTCTTGATGCTTGTCCTAGCATGCAAATGCGTTTGTAATCGCTCCTCTCACCCATTCTAAGCAACAAAACTCAAAATCTTCCTCATTCTATGACATTCTTTCAATTTTTCTTAGCTTTTCTTCATCTCTTGCTCTTTCACAATGAAGCACTGCGGAATTCACTATAGCTCTTGACTCACACGGTAGCAATCTAGACTCTTCTCAAGCTTCCGATCATGTCTTGTCTCAAAGAGGGGAGCCACAGCTGCTGGTAAGGCTCTATTCGACAAAAACACCTTGTTGGAGCTTTTAGTAGGAATTGAAACTTGTTGGCTGTTCTTGGGGTTGCCGGAACCAACAACTCTTTTTTTTTGCAGACTAAACCTCCAATTGGCCATAATAGCTTTTCTGACTTTGGAGATACCCATTTAGGCTTTCTACAGGATTAAGTGCTTAGATGGCTGAATTGATCTTGAAATTCCTCCAGAAGCAGATTATCAAAAACCAATAGAAACACAACCCAAAACTGAAAGCCAACCTAAAATGTTTTTGGTTGATGTAAGAGTGCTTGTGGACCTGGATGCGTTGGCATCATTCTGCCAACCCTAGCTTGTGAAATTTGATACCTTTTATGACCTTGGCACATCTCAAGGGTTGTAGAACAGTACTGTCTTTTGAAATAGGAAGGGTTCACCCTCTAATAACTTCTAAGCTCAAAGACACCTTTATGTGGAGAAATACCAAGCTTACCATACCAAGATTGTATCTTACAGAAGGAATAAAGAGCATGAATGTGTTCCATCAGTGCTAAGATTCTTGTGTTCAATAGTGACAACTCCCTCTGCTCCAGTAAATGATTCCTTATATCACACCTTAGAAGTGGTGGCTTGTTTATCCTCCATTTCTTCATAAAATTTAGAATCTGAGTGAAGAAGCAGAGCTTCCAGAGTCTCCTGAACCTCCACATCCACCACCAGACCTTGTAATTTCTTTAAGAAATCATCCATAACTGTCCCTTGAGACCTCAACCGTCCATTGTCATAAAGATCACTAGACACTAGAATGAGTTCACACTCAGAGCGTGCCCTTGGATGGACAGCTAAACATCCTTTAGAACCTGAAATATGACACATTGTCACGATGCGACTCATTGACTAGTATCCTTTTAAGGCATTAGCTTGAGACCAAATCACACCACAAGCAAAAGACAACACCAGAGAACAACACCTCTCAATCGCCAAATGTTATATTAAGGAAGCAAAATGTTAGCTATTTCTATTTAATGTCCCCAATATTTATAAAGTGACTCAATTAAATTAATTAATTAAGTTGTCCTAAAATTAAATTAATATCCTCACGATGATTTTAATTAATTAATTTAATTGTAAAATAAGTTGGGATAAAATAATAAAATAAAATATAGTCACCTGATTAATTAAAAACTAAGATACCGGGTTCACCCCTGGATCCTCCCAGACCAGGATAAGTTCGAACTGGTCCGTGGTCCGGTCCACAGGGACCAAGTTCGAACCACCCAGCAATCAGTTTAGACCCAAGCGAACTTGCCGGAAAACGACGAACTTGGAACGAACTTTGCCAAATTTTTGCCAGCGGAAGGAGTTTAAGACATTTTTTTTGCAAAATTTATAAATTTTTGACGTCCACAACCCAAATTTTTGACATTGCCAAACTTGGGCCCGCTGAAAAATAACTCTTGATGCCT
Source organism: Thuja plicata (assembly GCA_018584345.1). Lineage (NCBI taxonomy): Eukaryota > Viridiplantae > Streptophyta > Pinopsida > Cupressales > Cupressaceae > Thuja > Thuja plicata. Next base: position 1,993,872 of record MU227975.1, on the reverse strand, counting down.
TTATAAAATAATTAAAGTCGGTTGACCTTTTGGTGCTCTTAGACCCTGCAAGGGGCGCTGCCCCCAAACCCCCATTTAATAATTTGGGGTGGAAACTGTGCCAATAAAAGTGGGGAAAAATTAACCTTCGAGTCTTATTAGGCTCCATGTAGAAGATGATGATGATGAAGAAGAAGAATATCAATAAATTATTAATCCATTAGTTGAACTTCAAACAATGATACTTGAACTGATGTTATGATTTAATTTTAATGTTTTGAATCTTTGATGTTGAACTTGAACTTGAAGTATATGATGGTATGATTACAAGTATTTTTGTTGGTTAAATGTTTTTATGATACTATGTGACATTCTAATCTTAACTCATGCTTCTAGGCTGCATATATATATATATATATATATCATATTTTTGTACTAACAAACCCGAATCCAAACCCCTTTTCAAAATTTTGCCGTACCGGTGAACTGGTTCTTCGAACTCGAACTCGAACCCGAACTCGAACCAACATCCTAGATTAAAGTCATATTCAGCCTTTTACAATCTTCTGGATATTTGTCTTGGAGCCTTTTAAGTCTTTGAACTCGAACTCGAACGCGAACCTGAACTCGAACCGGCATCCTAGATTAAAATCATATTCAGCCTTTTACAATCTTCTGGATATTTGTCTTGGAGCCTTTTAAGGAGATTCACTGAGCATTGTAAATTATCATGGAATATATTTGATTTCTTCCTGTATTGCTAGAAGCTGGAGGCTGAAGGTGGTTTGTAGTTTTGGTGGTGATTCAGTCCCACCTCAGTCTGCTGTTGGAAATATCATCCTGATATTTCACATTGTGCCTGCTTGCAAATTTGCGAAGTCTCCCTTGTAGACAAAGTTCTAGTGATTGGAGATCTGAAGAAAATTGTTTCCATCTAGAAAATAATAATAAAATAGTCTCATTGCCGTGCTTGAACTGTGAACGACTTGTTTCATCTTTCTGAGCAATCAAATTATAATTCTTGAGTCAGTATCTTTATGTTTCTGGAGTAATTCCCAGTGGTCAATATTATTAATTTATGCAAAGATTATCATTGGCGAATAGTAATAATAGCCTGCAAAACATATACACGCACACAGAATTATATCTGCTGAAGTCATTCTAAGAAGCAGTGATGAGTTGTGAAGTTGTCCCCGATTTTGGTAGTCCGCTGAAACTAATATTAAAGCAATAAGGTTAGTGGTGATCCACGTTATTCATTTGCGGCATAAGTTTGGATATCACAAATTATTATTAATACTTCATTGAAATATCTATCCAGCAATAGTCTTATGTTTGGAAGGTTTAATATTTTTTGCAAGTTCAACGAGGTCGTGTATATTACATCTATATAGTCTGCGGATTATATAAATATTATAAAATCATTGGTGCCAAAGCTGAATATTATCGATACATTCACTGAAGTGTTGAACATAACATAGACGGAGGAGTTTTTTAATTGCAGACATCGATAGGATGTGCCGTAGCCAATCATTGGATATCTGTTACAACCGCAAATACCTAGAGCCCATGATTTCTTCCCAAGGAAGTGGCATATGTTTTGCTGGGGAGGATTATATCACAGGTCTGAACTTTGGTTGATACTCGGTGCGGTCATTGATATATATCAGACATAAATATTTATTGCTATCTGAGAGGTCAACCTCATTGCTTGATTGGTGTAGACTCAGCGAGGAGCAATATAAACATTCACGGGAATTTGGTGGCTTATAGATGCTGAAGTAGAAGGGATCCGGACATGCAATCAGGAGAAATAATGCGGAGATAGAATTAAGTCTGGATTGATATTTTCCTATCTGTAGCGGTTATCACACATGCTATAAACTACAGTTTGACAGTGTAAAATTGTGTGCGTAAGTATATACGTGCATTGATGGCAAGCTTTTGGAAAGATTCAGTAAAGACGTTTCTATCTCACAATCAGAGCAATGTCTTGGAGATGGTTGTGGACAACAAAGACACCATAAAGAGGTATACAAATCTCTGACTACTGGAGCATTGATTGGACTGTTGAGGTAAGACTGCACTACAGGAGGAGGCCAACTATCAGATATTAGAGTTGTTTGATACAGAGACATTTGAGGATTTGCGTCAGAACTTCCTAGCCTAATCGGATCCTCCTATCGGCGAATTCCAATGTGGATACATTGTTAGTAGCACAGTGGCACTTCTGAATGCAATGAATTGCAGTTACATTGTGCTTTGGATTCAGATTTGATCACTTGTATCTGCCTTGGGACATTACATTCTATTTGTTCTCTTGTGAATATCTTCTCCTTATCTGGGGCTGTTCTGCATTTAGATTTTTTGCCTTTCACTATGTAGAATATATTGTCTTGTTCCGTCAATGCTATCAAGTGCTTCATGTTATTTTCTTGTTAGTGTGGAACTATCAGCAAAAACTATTTTGTTTATTTGAATCAATCGAAGAGACAGAACTCTTTATCTTGTGATGCATGCTTTGTCGCTTTATGCAATAATTCTTTTTGTTTTTATCCTTTTCGTAGACATGAACTCCTTTTTGCAGGTTTTAAATAAAATGAAACTCCCATTTCAATTTTTTGGTTTATTGAAATGTTATGTGGTCAGTAAGCTTAGCAAGGTTTGTCTTAGGTGTCACCTTTTGTTGAAATGATATATCGCCTTGAGAGTCCTCTTCCATATGCTTTTCAAGTAGTCCCTCCTGCCATGATCCAATAGTCAAGTCTATAAGTCAAGTGGATCAACGAAGGCATGTCATTTCAGCTTGTTAAGTGTCATCAATAAGTGAAGAGAAGGGTTTCATCATTATACCAGTGTCACAGGATTGTGATAATGACTGGGAATAATGAGGGAGGAATGGGACATCCTGGAAAGGTCTCTGTTGAAAGTTGCAGACTTTCAAACAGCCTGAATATTTTACTTTGGTGAGTGCACTGCAGCAGACAAGGGGCGACAAACAACACGAGTGACAATCTTGCCCTGCCAAAAACAAGAAGTAGAATTTTAGGCGTTTTGGCATTTGATCTTCAATTTGATCATTTACTTCTCCATTCTTGCATGTTTGGGAATTCTTAGGAAGGTCTTAAGTTGCCTCTCCACACTTGAAAAGGGGTTAACTCTTATATTGCTCATATTTGTAAGATACATTCGAATTAATCAGGGTTTTCTTAGCTGCAGGGATAGAGTAGGGGTGAAGGAGCTAAAGAACTTGTTGTTGAGGCTCCAATCAGCCATGTTAGTGATGTAACTTTTGCATGTTGACGCTTGAGATACGGATGGGATGCAGTATTCCCAAATATGGATAATAGTAAAATAACAATATCTTCCTCAAATTTCACAGGTGAATCATTCAATTCTGAGTTTCTTTAACAGACTCAGCTTTGCTGTTTATGCTTGCCTCAGATTTGCATATATGTCATACAGAATTTGCATACAAATCAGAACAAAGTGTTGGTAAACAAATTTGTCACTGTGATTGTTTTTCTATAACTGTCCCTGTTTGTCTGAGAGCAGTAATAAAGATCCCAATAGTTGGAGAGGTCAGTGTCGAGTAACAATCTTCCTCTGCGTTTTAGAGTGGCAGCTCCTCGTAGGATAGGGGTTTTTAGGATTTTTGTGTACTTTTAACCTGAAAGTACATAAAGAAGTAAAGACAAAACTAAAGAAAACTGAGATTACAAAGAGGGTTTTAGCATACAATGCAATGATGACGAAAGAAGGATTACAAACCTTGAAATACATAAGGATAGGCTATGCATATTCAAATCAAGACACCTAGAAATGAGTGCATTTTGTCACATCAATTACATAGTTTAGAAAAATTATTAGATTCCGCCAATACATAAACAGATTACCAACTTAACATACAAAAACTTTAAATTAGTAATAATAATTCATGAAGACATTCAAGACATACGACTAAATGCGTTCTTCAATATCTCTTTGAAATTATACAAGCTCAAAAACCCTTTTGTACATAGTGTAAAGCCAACAATCTCTTTGGAAATTTCTCTATAGTTTGCAGACTCGGACTCAAAGTAATGCAGAGGCGACAGCAAGAAGTGTGGTCTTGCTCCTTTCTCTCCCCCAATCCACCTAACTCAACTTATTCTCTCCTTGGATCCTTGATCCCTTTTTACACAATGCCTTCTACCTATTCAAGGTGGTAGAGTTCTCACTGACCTTTCCCAATTGAATACTACTCAATCCAAAATCTTGCAACTTTGGGCTTTAGGGACACTAGCCCTATTCTAAGCCAAAGACTAGAAGTCTTCACCAGTGACTTCTCCCATCCCAACTTGCTATTGGGACACCTTATGTTATAAGGATTGAGAATCAACCCTTGGTTTGGTCTTCCAACTGCCGTACAGTACTTATCTAGGACTGTCCTAGAATTCCTTGTAGGTCTATCCAGGTGGTTTTTGGAGCTTAACTTTTCCTCCCGATCACCTTTTAGAAGACTAAGGATAGATTTAGATACCCTTTTGGAAGTTATACTGATCCCCAAAGCCTTAGGTTCCAACTCCACTCCAGCAACACCTAACCCTCACAAAGTTCGCAGACCTAATTGGCCAAATTAGGCTTGGATATCAAGGCAAGTGCTAAGAATTGGGTGCATGGAATTGATACAGTGCTTCAGACCTCCTCAAGTAACTCCCAACAACTCAAATCCACCTTTAGTTCACTCAACTAATCTATCTCTTCAACACAACTCATTCACATTCATTCTAGGCTGAATACATTGAGATATTCAGCCTAGGGCTTGATGCATGAGGGCTTTACCCTTCGAGCCATCTTCTGAGCTTTTGGAATCCTTAAATATACCATCCTAACTTGCATTTTCCAGAATCTTAGTGAATTCCACCGGACCAAATGCAAGTTAGGACTCCATTTGTGAAATGAGCTTCTAACAAGCCTCTTCCTGGACTACTTTTAGAAAACTGAACCAAAAACACTTCAAACCAAAACTAAACAATCTCAAATCAACTGGAAAGTTACACTAACACAAAGGACCTTCAAAACATCAACTTGGTTTGCAAAGATCACACCAGACATGGCCGTACAGTTCAGAAATGCTCTGAAAAACTCTCCATCTTCCATTCCAAATGCATCAAAACTCCAATACAGAACTTCTAACCATCTTGGTTCGAAGTAATCACTTAAATACACTTCATATGTGAAGTCAAATCGATCCAAAACGCCCTATGACTGTTGGGCTTCCATCTTGCAACTCTCGAGCAACTTTTGGAAGTTGCATGAGCAACATTTTTACATCTTTTGCAACATTTGGCAATTTCTTGTCTTTTTGCACTTGAAGACTTTTGGATTGGGTCCTAACCTATCAACTTAACATAATATGACCAAAATGACACGAATCCAATGAATTCAACACCTAGGGACTCATAAAAGCATAAAAACATACTTAAAGCAACTTAAGCCTAAACATATGAACCTAATGGACTAAGGCATCTCTAGGCTCATAAGATTGCCTAAGAGATCCTTGACCAAACAAATGGATCCACAACCAAAATAGGATGATCCTCTGAGACCAATCCAGTTATTACAAACCCAAAACATTACCTAGTGACAGTCAATCAGTGACAGTCATGGGTGCACTGCACCACCAAGGGTACTTGGCAAGCCCAAAATTTCAATTCAGCAAATACTAGATGAAAACTCTGCAAAAATTTGGTAACTTAGAAAGTACTAAAAATTAAAATCTCTCAAAGAAACATTTTGTAAGATTCAATTACAAAATGTACTAAATTAAAAATTGACATCTTTAAACTGGTTTTATAGCAAAAACATGTGAAAAACACATTTTAACAAGCATTTTACCTATGTTGACATTTATCCTTATGTCTATAAAATTGCGAGAGGTAAATTTGTGAAAGCTCACCTAGCAAAAAAAAATAGAGTACTCAGCAACTCTTAGAGTACTCGCAGAGTTTGCAAACTATGGTTTCCCCTCTATAAGAGTCCCCCTTTAATTACATTACAAAATAGCCTTCTATTTATAAGCTTCCTCTGTTCATATGCTGAGTTTGTGCTTTACAGTTTGCATGGATGTTGGCCGGGACAATCACAAGGAGAATCTCCACATATTTTCATTTTGATGAACATCTGTAACCCGTCCCAAAGTGCCCATTCTGGCATGGAAAACGAGGATGATAGCAAAGGCTGGGCATCTTGAGTATGTGCATCCTCTTGCATTTTCTTGAACGTTTGAGTTTCTAAAGCCGTTCCGACAAATTCATTTCAAACCTATCTTGCAAGCATAGCTGTTCATGAGAGGACATCTCTTTGAGGCATTTTGTCAAACTATTCATGTGCCTTTTACAGTGCCTCCACGTTTTGCATGTGTATCAACATGCCTTCAAGGCATTTAGTTTCACTGCTATACATTACAGTTAGCAGCTACTGAGATGACATCTCTTTAGTGCATTTTACCAAATCTCCGATTCTTCCTTTGATGGATGACATTGCTTGTCTCCGCTCCCATATTGGTGCAGTAGTGTGTATAGAGGCAAATTTGTCTATTTGCATTGCTTGAAATTTTTGAATGCCTTTTGAATTAATTAATTTTGTGTACATTCTGCAATTAGCATGCCATGGAATGGCATCTTTTTGAGACATTCTATCGAACATTTTGAATCTGTAAAGCATAGATGAAAAAAGAGCAAATTTGTGCCTGAAAGTGCTCAAAACAATGCTAGTGGAGGAATTTACTACTGATGTGGAAGATGAGCCTGAAAATTAATGTTGTCAAGGAGAACCGTAGAAGGCATGCAGAATACAAAGCTGAAGGAATTGTAGTGGTCCTAGAGTTGATGTCACCCTGAAAAGAGACTATTCCCTTGCCATAAGATTTGGTAGAGATGAACATTTAGAAATCTATGATGTTGACGAGACAAAAAAGCATTTCTGCCAGGAAAAAGAGACTTGCTGAAAAGGCAAACTTCCATCAAGCATGAGATTCTTGTCATTGGGGTGCATTGAGAAGTATGGCCCACAGAAGTTCAAAATGCTGACTAGATAGGGGACCTCCTAAAAGTGTCAGCAAGCAAATGGAAATTCATCACTCTCACCAAAGGAGAACCTTGTACCCCAAAGAAACTTTTGCCATGAGAAACTTGTCTGCAACAATTTGCTAGTGAAGAACAAACTCGCAAAAAAATAGAATTCCACCAAAAGACTCGTGGAAGAAGAAACTTCTTCCAGTGAATAACTTCTAATGATAAAAAAATTTACAAAAAAGAAGCAACTTCTACCGGCAAGGAAAGCTTGTGATATAGTTACATTTTTCCAAAGGGAAAAATTCGTTGAAAGATATTGAAATCTGCAGAAACTTCCATTGACGAGGAATGTGAATCTACCATTTGGAGATGGCCTGTACTTGAAAAATATGTGTTTTGCGAACAAACAAAAAAACACCGCAACAAACAGAATTTACTTTCAACTTGTATTGAAATCCAGGCATTTGAACATCCATGCTCTCCACACAAAATATTTGTGGGGAAGCAAAAACCAACCTGCAGTCTGCACAATGCATATAAGTTCGCAGAAAAAGTAAAAGTTAAAACCAATAAATGCCCATGTGCAACACATAGATCGTCTATAGAAAAGCAATGCACACAACCAACATAGAGGATCTGCCATGAAAGAACAAGGCACTTGAATATCATAAGAAAATATTGTTAAGGTAAAACAATGATCCGTGCGTAGGGAAGGATTCATGGAGAATATAAGAGGAGCTAACTGTTGATGTGCGTTTTATGACCCACCAACAACGAAATAAAATACCAAGGTATCTTATCCTCCCTTGAGCAAAATCCCGTGTATGCTAAGATTGCGAAAGATCATATAGGTGGCTCCAAGGTTCTTTACTATCAGGTCTTGACTTGTGGATAAGCTCAATGGTTGACGTGATATGCTGGTAACACAAAAGGACTTACGCTTAAATTGTTCTTCACTTCGTCTGCAATGTTGACTGGATTTCCTTCATCAGATATTGCAATCTCGTGATGCTTCTTCTTTGAATGATACAACTGAAATGAACTGAAATTAAAGGGGAAAGGGTTGGAAGGATCTAAATCTACTCCTAAGGGCAATGGTATCAATAGATAGTGCTCCAGTGGACAAACTCCCAATAACCAAGCTCTGCTTTGCCGAGATCAACTATAACTCCGCAAGAACTGGTGCAATCTTCTAAGGGTTATGCAGAGAATTTTCACATCACACATATTCACTAACATTTTGAACAATGAATACAATAATGGAAGTTAAACATCCATATAAAGGGGAGCTCAGGCTAACTTTACACAATAGTTTACAATCAACAAACTACCAAAAGTATGAGCTAGGGAAATTCATCGGACACAATTACATTTCTCCAGGTTTGGGTACATATGATCCCAAACTCGTTTCCATGAATAAAATCTCATTATCTTCACCATATTCAGTTATCAACAGTTGGAGCCTGGGCGTGCTCTCTATCCTTATCTGATTCACGATCCTTTCCACGGTAGCCACATATGTGAGAAGTTAGTGGCTATGTATCCATTCAGCTTTCTTGACCAATCTCGACTCAACAACATACTGTATCCTTCCAGAATGTCTACCACAGATATGTCTATACAACTCTGAATTCGCGGATCCGAAGCCAGTTGCATATGAATGTTATTCAGTTCCCCTACAACTGGGACCTCTGTTTTATCCAGCCACATCACTTTCTTGTCTGTTTGCAATGGGACTAGTCCCAATTTTCTACATATATCCAGAGGCATTACATTACTGGACGCACCAGAGTCAATCAAGCAATTATGCAACATCTTTCTAAAACTTCTTACTGACACGTGGAAAGGGACATGCTCGTCTTTTCCTTGATAGAAAGCTACAGGCTTTTGCATTCTTGGATTAAACTCTTCATTCTTCGTGTTTTGCAAAGTATTATCTCCATTCTGCATTCCTGTTTGTTCCATTGGAGCGTCCATATTTCTTTTTATCTCCTTTCCTTTAGCTGCAAGGTCATTTTGTGGCATCCCGTCATTTGATGTAGCCCTTTGATCATCAGGAAAATTTTGTATTATTCCAATGAAACTTGGAGGGTTTTGGTGTACATCAGGTGTATTTGGTTGCACATCTTCGACAACATTGGTGTTCTATGAAAAATTGGATTGAGGATTGTTGGGGGTGCTTCTAGGTGGATGTGATGCACCTTGGGAAATGATCTTTGGAGGGGCATTACTCAGACTTCCCAACAATGTTTCTCTAATCTCTGGAATTTTCATAAATTCAAATAGCGACAAACTAACTTAGATCTTCTTAAATTCTTCTAATACGAAAGAGCTTAGCCTCTTGATTTCCTCCCTAGGAGGATTTTCCTTTTGTCTTTGTTCTCCTTGTTGAGCAGTAGATTGCGCAGTAGGTTGCCCTCTTTCATTTTGTGGAGTAGGTTGTCTTCTTTCTCCTTGGGGATTAGTTGATTGTTGATACTCGGGCAAGTCTCTCAAAGGACTCGAAATATTGCTTGCATTGGGATGCGGGGGCATCGAGAAATTATTTAGAGGAATAGATGTCGTCAACGACTCATGGCTTCTATAATTCCTCTGATAAATCTTTGGTACATCATTCCCTGATGTCTGCTGACACGCTTGAACTTCAGTTACTCCTTCCACTTGGACACTGTTATACAACAAAGGGAAAACAAATCCATCCTTGTGCAGTAGTTCATTTGGGGATACATGTGGAGGTTGATTTCCTAGTGGAGCTTGATACATTGGAGCCTCCACAGGACCATTTGCTGATGTAGGTGGGAATTTATGATTAGTATGCACTGGCATGTAATCTTGTGATTCAACAGGAGGAAATGTGAAATCATCAAAGACCAGCACTTGGTCGTACCTTGTTAAAGGCTCTAGTTCATACCCGTAGGCGGAGGATTTTCAGGTGCAATAGTGTTTCTTACTTCTCCCTTAAAAATATAGACAACCCTCTGAAATTCTTGACATTGTAACTTGGAATGTTGATTCGTCTCATGTAACCTACACCATCTAGACAATGCTGCTTCTACTAGGAAAACTTTATCTCTAGGTCGGTTTTCAGCAGCTAGTGGATTATCTAATGGCGAGGGTACACCACCATTGTTCAGATTTGTGTTCCACGACCTTCTCTGGTGTCCTTGATTGTTGTTACGGTACCCGGAATTGTTCTCTTGATAACCTTGATTGTTGTTTCGATACTTGAGATTATTGTCATGATATCCCTGAGTGTATCCTTGATGATTTTCTTGATAGGCTGAAGGATTTCCTTGATATCCTCGATTGCTACCTTGATGCGACTGATAATTTCTTTGTTGATTTTGCAGTTGATTGTTTTCATTTCTGAGCTAAGTGACCTTAGTGGACAACTTCTTCACTTGTTTTATCAATTCCTTTATCTCATCTCTTTCTTTTTGATTTCTCGTTGAAGTTGTCGTGTTCTGAAGATAATCAGGTTGTGCTGGCATTGCTTGAGACATAGGAGCTCCTGGATGCGACACTAACTGATTGGAAGGAGCAGGAACATGATCAATAGCAGGTGCGTAGTTCATCATTCCTTGATTCAACGTGTTAGGATTCCTAAAGAAATTAGGCACTCCAGTAGTAGTTGCTGGTGATTGTAAACTCACTCTCTCGGCCTCTGCATCAGCTAGGATCAGACTGTTAGGAGCTCGACGAGTCTTCTGAACAAACATGGAAGTGAAACAAATCAGAGCTGCATAGTAGATAGGTCATCTGCATCATCACTTATGCGGTAAGGATCACACAACCTTGAATAAGCTCTCTCGAATTGATTATTGAAGGCATCAATTGGCTTACGTTCTTGTCTTCTTATCTCAATGAACTGCCTATGCAACTCAGCTGGAGTGATCGGTAATCTAAACTTTCCCAGGAATGCGTCCTTCAATTCTTGCCAAGTTGAGATCGAATTAGCAGGCAGATTGATGTACCAGTAAAATGCTTCTTCGCCGAGTGAATAGAGAAACAGTCTGCAAGCAACATCTTCTTCTTGAATGCTTCTGTTTTGGAGTGCGTCTTAAAAAATTTGATATGTTCATCAACAATAGGGTTGACATCATTGACAAAGAACTTGGGAAAAACTGTTCAGATTCTTCGACATATTATGATTAAGCAGGAAATGTTGCGAGAGGTGATGCATTCTGCGGATGCCACTGTTGTTGGGCCATTGCTGGAACTTGTTGTTGAACGACTGCAGGCGCAACTGCTTGTATAGGTACTTGAACTATTATTTGCTAAATTTGTGTAGCTCCTTGTTGGATTCCTCCTTGATTCAATCCTTATTGCGCGTGAGCGGTTCCTTGTGCTCGACGTTGTGGAGGTGGAGTTTGGAATAACCTTGTAAGATCTGCTACACTTGGTGAATTTTGACTTGTAGAAGCTTTTTTCTTTCCTCGCCTAGGTTTCAGATCAAACTTTAACTCTTCTAGTTCTTTCACTCCCAGAGTGGATCTTAAAATTCTTCGATGTTGCTCAGGGTAGAATGAATTAATACGCTCAAGTATGTGAAGTTCTTTAATTTTGTCTGATAGGTGTTGGAAGCTGTTGGTTCCTCTGAATGATCAACGCTCTTTGAATAACTTCTTCAATCTTTTGAGCTTTTTCTTCTTCTTCTAACACAACTCACTCGCATATACTCAGCTGCACTTCTCTTAACTTTCCAAGCGAGAGTTCAATCCTGCGATGATGTCTTCTTGGTTGTCTCCGAATCCGAGATTTGGCTGCAAGATTGGTACGATGTCTCTATGCGGTAGCACCATCTTGATTCATGATGTGAAATCTTTCAATACTTATGTGTCGAGGCCCTCCCTCTAGCGCCAGTTTCTGTTGATGTGCATTTTATGACCCACCAAACAGTAGAACAAAATATCGAGATATCTTATTCTCTCTTGATCAAAATCGTTAGTGTGCTAAGATTGCGAAAGATCACACAATAGATTCCAAGGTTCCTTTAATGTCAGTTCTTGACCGTGGATAAGCTTGATGGTCGATGTGATTTGCTGTTAATCACGAGGGGCCTTACGTTTGCATTTACTCAAATTGACTTCGAAAAACTGGACATGGGAGCTTGCGAATGATATTGCAATGAACTGCTATTTTTTTTGGATTTTCACAAAATATGCGGAAAGCAAAGGGAAAGGGTTCAAGAATTCTGTTCTACTCCTAAGGGTAATGACAACAACGAATATTGCTTTGTTGGACATTCCAAATAAACGAGCTTCGCTTCGCCATGTTAAACTACAACTAGATGTGAACTGTTGCAATCTTCAAAGGGTTATGTAATTGATTTTCATATCACAACGAACACCATTAGAACAAACAATGTACGTTGAATGATAAAAGTTAAGCATACATAAAGGCGAGGTTTAGGCTAACTTTGCACAACGACTTACAATGAGTAAACAATCAAAATTATGAACCAAGGAATTTATCAGAACACCATTCCATTCTCCATTGAAATCAAAACATTTCATCTAACTTCATCTAATAAATCTAAACTAAATGAGGGAATAAGAGAACAAACAAGCCTTAAGACATCAAATAATCACCTAACTTCAATGAAAATTCTATTGTCTCACTAGCTCTTAGCAACAATCTCAAGATTCCTCTGCTTACAAATGAGAAATGAGACCTTTATATAGGTCCCTAATTACAATGAATGGCCCGAATTGAAACAAGACCGATGGCCCAGATTGTGCCACCTCATCCCTAATTACGGTTAGGGAAAAGAAAATAAATCTACATTTATACAAGGGTCCACATTGACCAATCAAAAGGAATCCACCATCTTAGTGGGTAATAATTGCCCACTATGCATGCCCTTTCAGCAGGAGAGTGGGGTGAAATGAATGCCCACTATGCATTAAATGCTCCTTTGTCGGGAATAGCCTGTGCTCGATTCTGTTACTTAAATGCAATGAACTTTGGTTTGGGGATCTTTGACTAGCTAGTGAAGATGGCTGGGCACCATGTCAACATGCTGGGTGTCTGTAGGCTCGGGTCTTTTCTAACTGCATCATTTCGTAACCCACATCCAACTTTGAATACTCCTTTTGAAACTATATGTACTTGCTTGGAAATTTATGGATTAGAATCCTTCGTTGATGATTATGTCATTCTGGAGTTTCTTCACATAGAACTTCCCTTGGCCATACTCTTGGATTTCTGGATTGAAGTTTGATCTTTCAAAGTCCCGAACCTTGAATGCCTTGAACTGGGTTGCTTGAAACTTGGATCACTTGAAACTTGGATGTCTTCAACACTGTAACTGGAGTTTTGGAACTTGAATGTCGTCCTTGATCATGTGGGACTGAAATTCTTCCTCCTCTTTCTTTGATTCTTCAAAATCTTTGCAAATTCATCTCTCTAGAAAGACATTTTCTTCTCCAAAAACTCTCTCTCTTCAAAACTTCACACCTTCCTCTTCTCATGTTTTAAATTCACTTTGTCCCGCTTTTTCTTTTATTTTCCAAGAATTCCCTTTTGTCATTTGTCTTCATCAACATTTCTCAACCCATGGGCGTACACTTGAAGAGGGTGAAATTTGAGATTTGGAGAGGGAATTTTCATACTTTAGCCAAATTTTATCTATTCCTAGCAATTTCTTCCATGGAGGAGAAATTCTCCAACACTTACCCTTTTTTTTTTCCACGAGGGAGAAATTTTCCAACACTTACCCATTTTTTTTCCACGAAGGAGAAATTTTCCAACATTGCCATTTTTTCATCTTTCCTTTCAATTTCTTCCAGGGAGGAGAACATTTCCAACACTTGGACATTTTTTCTTCCATGAAGGAGAAATTTTCCAACATTCAACCATATTTTCATCTTTCCTTGCAATTTCTGCATGGAGAAATTTTCCAACACCGAGGCATTTTTTCTTCTATAAAGGTAAAATTTTCCAACACTCAGCCATTTTGCCTTCCATGAAGGAGAAATTTTCCAACACTTAGCCATTTTTTCTTCCATGAAGGAGAAATTTTCCAACACTAAGCCATTTTTTCTTTCCATGAAGGAGAAATTTTCCAACACAACCATTTTTTCTTCCATGGAGGAGAATTTTTTTTTGCAATTCAAAGAAATTCCTTGACTTAGCGGAATTCGCCTTCTACGCATTTGGAGCCCGGTGGAGGAATTTCTTCAACTCAAGGAAATTCCTTGACTTAGTGGAATTTCATCTCTTTTTCTTCTCTATATATATATTTTTAAAGACCTTCAAACTTAACCATTTTTCTGATGTTTTTCATGCCTTTCCACTTTTGGATATTTCAAGGGTGTTTCCTGACTTAACCATTTTCTGATTGACTGCCTTGCTTGCTCATTCTTCCGGATATAGAATTGGATACTCTTTTGTCTCTTTATCAGCCAAAGCTCACTTTTGCCAAAATAGACCTGCCAAAAATAGACATCCTAAAAATAGTAAGTTGTTCCAAAGTCAAAATAAGCCCAATCCGGGAGGCAGTGAAATTGACTAAAAATAGACTTACTAAAAATAGACACTGCTAATAATAGTAAGTACTTCCAAACTCAAAATAAGGCCATTCTGGGACGCAGTGAAACTTATTAAAACTAGACATACTAAAAATAGAAATTTCCAAAAATAGCAAGTATGTCAAGACGTTCAAAATTTCACTGACATTCTTTTTTGAAAGATCAATTCTCATTCACACTTGACCTAATTCACAGACAAACACAATTTCCATTCTAGGAGCCAGGTGGACAACACTTTTCTAGACTTGGCCAAATTTGACCAATTCTCATTCGAAACACGGGGAGCCTTAGGCGACTGAGCCAAAAACTACCAAGAACGAAAGCCAAAAAAGATAAGGCCAACAAAAAAAAGAGGGGTTCCCCATTTGCAATGGGGCGATGTGTGAAAAGGTCACAACACTAACCTATAGGGGGAATCCACTGCCACACAAAATCCTCCACCATGATGAAAAACAACTCGTAGGAGCAAAAGGGGAAGTCTGCAGCCAAAAGTGTAGTGTAAGAATTTCAGAATGGTTTATCACGAGAACAAAACATTTGTGGCCCACATGCAACACTCAAAAATTTCGTACTGAAATGTAATGTGTCTGACCAAATATGCGATCTGCTGTGGACAACATAAATATATATGCAGCGATTTACTTAAATGAGAGATTTTCTAGAACAAAGAAGCAAATTTGAAAATGTAGAAATAACATCCCATTGGTAAAGAAGATGTGTTCAATTGCAAGAAAATCAACTTGCGCACACCAAAAGGAAGTAAACTAACAATGGAAGACTAAAGAGGAGTCTTCAGGGAAGATCGGGGCATTTCTAATCATCTGCCCACACACAGGATACCAAACAAGGATACACCAACTTGAAAAAGATCTGTCAAGAAAAGAAACAGAGAATCAAAGCACAAAAGGAAAAATCCTGTATGCATGCAACAACACTTCCTACATGAAACTAAATAATAAACCAGAGGGTACTCTCTTAACATTGGACCAAGAAGGATCTTATTTGTGAAGAAGGGGAAAAATTACTAGTTGGCATTTGAAACAAATCATTGATGGGAAGGGAGATGTAACCATCTTTTCTCACCAGCAGATGATACAAAATGAGCTTGGAGGCTTTGATGAACAACAAGAGGCACTGCATGAAGAAAAACAACAGGCATTTGAATTTCTATGCTATTTCATGTGCCGCTTGTGTAAACTGCCTATACTTGAATTGCTGTTCATGTGCTATGAACTGGTCTCATCAAATTGAGCTGTTGAGAATTCAGAAGCCTAAAAGATGGAAGCAGATTACTTATTGGATTTTCCTAATTATCTATTCATGATTGAAATGAGGAACAGCTCAAAGATGGCTTGAATTGCACTTGGATCCCCAAAACTGTCAAAAATCTCCCTAGTAAGAATTTGAAACTTATGTCGTGCCAAAATCGAAGGAGATCACTACTCGTTGAAAAAATGTTTTTGCAGTGTTTCATTCTTCTTTATAAATGGCTTCCATGAATGGCTTCTCAAAGGTGTTAGGCCATACAAACTTATCTTGATGCAGCTATAGGCCTGCTAGGGATTCCTTTAAGATTCCTGTCCATAGTCATACACAGCTGAGAAAGTATAGAATAAGCAGCTAAATATTCTTCTTATAGGAGGTGCACGACTGAGAATGCACCTTTTGAATATAGAGTAGCATTTTCTCCATTTTTTTCCTCATGTCTCTATTGCTTTAAGTATGCCTCATATGCTTCTTATTTTTTGTTTACCCTAAGGCATCTCTTAGCCTGTGTTTCAAGCAAAGCCTTACCTTCCATTCCAAGGCATCTCGTAGCCTTCATATTTCTGCAAACAGAGCTCTATATTTTCACTCAAGGCATCTCTCAGTCTTGGTATATTTGCAAGCATAATTTCATTTTTCTGCCCGTGTATCTGTCTACAAGCATAGTGTCATTTTTCTATTCCAAAGCACTTCTCAGCTCATTCTTTTGCAAGTAGAGCTTCCTATTCTTGATTTCTTTTCATCTCATCCAGGCATCACTCATTTTTTGCACTTCTGCAAGCCTTTCTTTTCTGAACTGACTGCATACATCTAATGAATTTTGCTTTGAAATTCTATTTGTTACACTGTTCACAAAAGCATTTGGGCAAGATATACCCTGATTGTTCATTTGACAAACATGACCAGCACACATAGGGGCACTGGTATTGTGCATATGGCCTTTGTATGTGAACGTGAGGAGGAATGTTCATATAAAAACTAATCAGTTTTACAACACACAGGTCTGCATTAGTATTAAAAAGAAAGGTGGTAATAAACTTATGAGCATCCGGGTTCAACAACATAGAGTCACAGGTGAATATAAATGCTGTAGCAAAGCAAATATCTATGATTTCTATTCCAATAACCATGCTATAACTGTAGCATCGGTGAAACTTTACTTTAGAAAATAGACTTGTCAAGATTTCCATCAAATATTGAGCTATTACAAAATTGTTCAAAGGGTTTTGTTTTAAAAAGGAGACTCAACAAACAAAAAACTCAGTAGAGTTTCAAGAATGAAGTTCCATCAAGTGTGTCAGAAAATTGTTGTTGCCTGAAAACAACACACTCAACAGTGGGGCAGAAATGCTGATTTGTGGGGCGAGCAGTTTCGAATCCTGTATGCATGGATTAAAAAATGTTAACCTTTGGAGAAGGCCGATTCTTGATTAGAATTAAAATTAGTTTAATGCTTTTAGAACAAAGGTTTAGAAGAAGAGCTTTGACAAATGATAATAACATGCTATGCTTTGCAGAATTGTAAAATAAATGAATTTCATAAAAGCCTCAGATAGTCAAGAATTCCCTGCATTTCCATTAAGCTTGAACTCTTTACTTTTAATTTATGATGATTTTTGTTACTACAAAAACGTATTTGAAATTTGTCTTCTGCATTCTGATATTCAATTGACTATTTGGTAGCTAGGTTGATAAAAGTCTGTTTCTTTGAGGTTGGTTTCTCATAAGCTAGGAAATTCGTAATGCTTTATTAAAATCTTGAATATTTTGTTTTTAAATTCTTTGAGATTTACACTAATCCGTCATCTAGTGGTGAGTTATATTTCTACTCTTTTACTTGCAGTCATACCCGAGTCCAAGTTGTAGCTTCATTTTTAATTTCTAAAGAAAGTGATTGTAGGTTGGTAGGACCTTTTCATTATCAAACTAGTATCTTAACACTAATGAAGAGATAAAAATTAGGTAGGAAAAAAAGCATACTATAACAAAGAATTTAATCCCATGTGGAAGCATGATGAAAAAGTTTATTTGAAATCTACAATTAAGGAAAGGCTAAAATTTTAATTGTGTAGTTAAGGACTAGCTCTCATCATCTAAGATTCGAAATGATTTGAAATTGCTACATAAGATTTTGAGTGATTCAAAATTAGGATGCTCAGCTAATAGATCCTCTCCCCTAAATTAAAAAATGCGATCTGAACATCGACCAAATCATCTATTCAAACATTGATAAAAAAGTTTATTTGAAATCTACAATTAAGAAACAACTAAAATCTTAATTGTGCAATTGAGGACTAGCTCTTATAATCTAAAATTCGGGATGATTTGAAATTGTCACATTAGATTTTTAGTGATGCATAATTGGAATGCGTAATTGAGATGCTCAAATAATCAAATCCTCTTCCCTAAAAAAGTGTCTAATAGTTGATTAAAAAACTATTACACAACTGAATCCAAAATAATCATTTGCACCAAATCATCTATTCAATCCTTCTAGCACTAGTACTAGACAGTTTTGATAAATGGTACATTGTACCAGAACCTCCATTTCACTATTTCTGACGTCCCAATGCCATCATAAATACGGTCATACATGCATCAAATTTGACATGACCGTCCTTACAAAAGTCATGCCCGTGAAATGCAGGTTAGGTGAGCTGTCAACGCCCAAAAAAACAACGGTACATTTTCTCTGCTGATTTCTTTCATATTATAATATAAATTTCTTCACGAGTGTTCAATACAAAGCACCTATTTTCCCTACATTTTCCAAGCTTTGAAAAAATTTAATCAAGTCCGTATAAACGCTGACTTGTGAGATCAAATCTGACGACATTTTTAGTGATGCATAATTGGAATGCATAATTGAGATGCTCAAATAATCAATCCTCTTCCCTAAAAAAGTGTCTAATAGTTGATTAAAAAACTATTACACAATTGAATCCAAAATAATCATTTGCACCAAATCATCTATAGGTAGGACCTTTTCATTATCAAACTAGTATGGGGCTTTAGTTATTTTATCAACGTCTTTTTGAAAGATGTATGCAAACTTAGATGGGATGTATTTATGAATAGGATGATGAAAATATAATTTTCTTCTAAAAGATGTGAACTGATGTGTCTGGTGTTAAGTTTTCTAGAACCAGAATAACATAAATAAATAACAGGTAAATAAAAAACACTTAAACACCCGAGACACAGATTTATCCTGGGAAAACCCTCCTACTCAAGGGAAAAACCCAGCCACACTCGAAAACAGATCCTTAATTGAATAATCAAGAGATGAATACAAAGCTTCACAAGCTTTCAAGCCTTCACAACCCTCTTAAAAATGACCAAACTGCAATTGGGAGAGCTACAGAAATAATAAATAGCACACCCACAATATTGCAATATGCTTTAACTATCTCTGACTGAAACCGCTTCAGAGGTTAACACGGCAAATGAATCACAAAACACTTCAGACGTTATGCGATGCACAGATAATACCAAGCAAATCAGATTCCCCAACTTTTTCTCTCCAATCGCAGCATATCATAGATGGACGGCAGATACATATATAATAATCACCGAGAATAATATCAATCAAGAAAGTCTGCAGAACAATATAAATGAGGCTCTCTTATCTTAAAAAATGGCATGTCCTCTGAATTAATTACCATTCTCATCACACCCCGTGCTTCACTCAAGAATAGTCTAACATGCGGAAAAAAAAGAGAGACAACGAACAGTCAGCCGTTACAACACATTGCCGTTTCATATCATAGAGAATCAAAAACCCAATGCTAAAATCACGTGCACAGCAGTTACAAAATGCTGGCTTTTCGATGACCGAAGGTAACAGACATAAAACTCTTGGCTTACAAAAGTCATGCACAAAGAGTCTTTGAAGTCCAAAAAGCAACACATGACCTTTTAATGACACTTTCAACATCTTTAGAGTTTCTCCCGAAAATACAGGAACTTTAATAATTAACAGAACTGATAGAAGGATATCTTTCAGCCAGCGAGCATTGAAGCAACCATCACAGGTAGAGAAACAACCATCGCAGGTAGAAATGATTTCTCCTGCAGCTATAAAACATTAACACTCCCTCTTAGAAAAGGATATATTATTTGCAGATATCATGTCATGGAGTCTCTCATCATAACAAACACAATGGCTACACTCATATGTGTCAATAGAAAAACTTTATCACAGATTCTCTCAACGTGATATCATCATCTCAACATGACGTTCACCATGGCTACTCCCACAGGGTGAATAAACACAAGAGCTAAGTCATGGAGTCTCTCACATGACATCCACTATGGCTACTCCCAGAGGGGTGGAACAAGGGCTTGCACCTCAAACTTCTCTCACAGAGAAGAATGCATTAACAAGGGCTTGCACCTCAAACTTCTCTCACAGATAGGAATGCATTATAGCACATAAAAGATCATCTGAAAACTGAGACTCCCTCTTGACAGGGGCAACATTCTCATAGCTTTGATTATCACAATACCAGGAAATTGGCTCCAATTTTTGGTCAAGTATGTAGCTTCATTTTTAATTTCTAAAGAAAGTGATTCTATGTTGATAGGACCTTTTCATTATCAAACTAGTATGGGCCTAGTTATTTTATCAACGTCTTTTTGAAAGATGTATGCAAACTTAGATAGGATGTATTTATGAATAGGATGATGAAAATATAATTTTTTCCTAAAAGATGTGAACTGACGTGTCTGGTATAAAAATTGACAGGTCTGTCAGGCATTTATATATTTTCAGCATCAATGAAGATAACAAAGGTTCTGTCCTGTCAGAGAATGAAGAGTTATCTTCGTATAAATGCAAATGTTTAAAGATACCCAAAATCTCCTTGGCGAAGAGTGCTGTTGGAGAAGCTTGATGCAAACGTGTCAGCTTGAAGAGTATCCGTTTATATTAACTGCTAAAATTGGAAATGAGGCAATCCAAGTAAAGAACAAAAGATTTTTCAGGAGATGATATTTATAAAATTTAGATGGTAGAAACATATCATATTTATATTTTGCTGGAGATAAATCAGCTGGTGGAGGCTATTGCTGATTTTAGGTTTTTTGGGGTTGGACAGATCTTCCTTCTGTTTTCTTTTAAATAAAAAACTCTTGTTTAAAGATTGTGCTTGTTTAATCCGTTTCTTTGGTAATCAAACATACTCACGTGAAGAATTAAATGGTAGTCTCTTGAAGAGTCCTATATTGTATTAATATATGGCCTGGCAAGCAGCAGTTGAATGCTTTGCTACATAGTAATTTCCTGTTTGGAGATCAAATTATATATACTTACTGAAGATTAAGTTTTTACAGTCCAGGAGATTTTGGAACAATTTTGTCTAAGGAACTGTGGAGAAGACTTAATCAATGTATTGAATCACACTTCACGATCTCGCATAATAGGATGCAGAAAAATGGATTGCAGAACAGTACTTATATAGGTAACTCTAACCAACCAGTTTCATGTCATTTGGACCATCTTGAGAGAATAATATATTTTAGTTGTTACAACTGTTATTTAGTTTTATCCACCAAGTCAAAAACATTAAAGGCCACATCTCGGGGGATAACCGCCTTAGAATATTGATAATATGCCCGAGCCTTCACTTCTATCCGAATTACGCTATTGTCAATTGTCTATCTTAAAAATACCAGTTGAGTGGTCTTCATCCATACCTAGAACTTCAGCATTATTAAAGCAAATGTAGTGCTTGGTTTGTAAATGAGTGCTCTATCAAAGATGAATTGCTAGTGCTTCACGGCTGTATCATTTCCTTCTACGTTGAATCTGATGGAATCGATTTTATCACCAATGTATGACATCCCATTAGAAATAACTTTGATAAATGCTTTATTTTATTGTTCAACAGTGACCACCTTCATTAGTTAAAAATATGAAATTTCCATGTCCATGATATCAGTATAATAAAACTTCTATGAACACTTTCATTGATTTTATGAACTAAAAAAATGCCACTAAGTCAAAATCCAGATGTTTTACCGTTCTGACACCTTCATTGGCTTTTAATGAGATGAAATTGGCCTTGTTACCCTGTTTTTACAAACCAAGCAATTGAGATTAGGAGTACACAATTTGAATACAGACGAGGGCTTGGTTTTAAGTCACTCTTGGAGGCCCATCTGCTCATCATATTGTATCAACATGTGACTTGTCAAGGTGCAAGTTTACGCTGTGATCTTATGCAATTTCCTTCAATTGAAGAAGGTATAATATATATAAAAAGCAAGTTTTCATGGTAAAAAATTATGTATATTTTTCTCTGAAAACCTTGGACAAGTTTTAGATTACTTCATTGGATCACACTCTTGCAGACTAGGACTGATTAAGTTTAGTAAGGTATATTGATGTAATTTGGGTCATCTTAGGAGAGAAAAAATTAAATGTATTAGATGGTAAGATTGATATTTAGTTTTAATTATTAATTCAAAAATAATAATCGTCACCTCTTCTCAGCGGTTTGCCACCGTCTTAGCATATTTGATAAAATGCCATATCCTTAATCTCTATTAAAATTGAGTGTATTTAATCTCAATTAACATCTTCGAATGCCAAACGATCGTCAACATCAATTTTTTTAAAGGAAATATTGTGATAGGTTTTTAAACGAGTGCTCAATGGAAGATGACGGCATCACAATAGTGAGAATAAACAACCCAATAGTAAAATTTATTTTACTAATGAAACTATGTCACGTTTTCACTTAGGAGGCCTATAGGATGTAGAAGCTTAGCTTTCACTTAGGACACCTAGCAATAAAATTGGTTATATGTAACAACCATGATCTAATTTTCAAAAATGAAATAATTTAAACTTACTTTGGAAGATGACTACATTTTTATTTAAAACAAATCTAACATTAATATAATTTTATTTAAAACAAATCTAACATCAATATAAATTTTTTTTTTTGAGCAATGTATCAATATAAAAACTGGAACATGACCACTTCAATCATATCCCTATTTCTTAATGTTAAATTAAATTACTATATAGTAACTTATGAAATAAACAATTATTTCAATTTGCATCTACATAAAAAATGAAAATTACAATAGCACATTCACTGAAACTATAAACACATAAAGAAGATCCATACATACATAGTGCTTGCCGATTGCATGTTGTCATTTTCTGTGTCAGGAGAGAGAGAGACAGTGGGAAAATGTATCATCAAGACGTTTATCCAACCAACCATGAATCAACTGATCCTACCTTGCGCACTTCATCCGAAATGGGCCCGGTCCTCCGCAAGAAGGAGCACGGTCATGGCAAGTCTCGAAACTGGTGTAAGATCCTACAAACACAATATGCCAATCTTATAGTTACTGCTAACTCGGTTGACTCATGACTAAGTTTGTATTCGGTACCTTAGAACTAACTAGTACTGACTTAGTGGCAGTACACCTTGGTCAAGGTTTTACCCTATATGTCTATCATGTAAGTCAGTTTCTCACTCAATCCATCACACCATTATGATCAATTATACATTAGCCCAAAGTAGTGAATGTTTAAGAAATCTTTTTAATGGTAACATTTTTCTCTCACATGTGAACTCATGGATTTATGCATTCATTAACGGGGTGACACCTCTCATGGCTACTCTGTCTGAGCATTTGCCAGGTCTTCAATTAAGTGGGCTATTTATCCTCCCAAGGAATCTTTTTTTGTTTTAATATATTTAAGCGAAGTCAAGAAACAAAATTCCTTAGTTATACCATTGTATTAATGCAAAACTTCCCTACTGGTAGGAACACTAAGAAAACTAACTTGGTTTGTCCATGGTGCACAAATCAATAACCGAATGACTTGCTAAGCAACAAAAGTTTCGCATACATTCGTAGTCAACTCTATTGATACGGGTTGTTGTTGTCTTCGAGCCTCCTTCTAAGTTCCCACCTATGTCGTGGCTAGGATACTCGAATTTCAGCTCAGACTGGTTGACACATTCACATCGTCTTTTACGATGGAGGAATTTGCAACGACTATACTAGGTTAATCAAGCTTCCATTCACACTATGTTTTCAAACAACAAAGACTAGAAAACAACGTCGTCTATACGAGTACCATAACACAACACTCGCAGCCAGGATGCTCATTGAGCGAAACAAGAATGACTATCACTACAATCTTTCACTTAAGACAAGCAACAAAAACAAGGATTGGAAGCAAGTAAATTAAGAATAGAACGTGCCTGTGTAAGCGAGCTCGAGCCTGTTGTTTTCAACCGTAGTAGGCTTCACGGCTTCCTTAGTCGCTCAGCTCTAAAACTTCATACTCCCCTCCACCCCCTCAACACACAATTACCACAAAGATGAAAACTCACTCTCTCTGCAGACGTTCAACTGACAATTCCCCCAACCATTCTTTCTCCATCTGTTTTTCTTTTGAACTCTTTCTCTCCATGCGGAAAGAAGTGTCTAATGCGATTCCTTCTTGCCACTATATCCCTTCCTCCACTACCTACGATTATCTTCCAACCAATTCCCCGTGCGAGCTGGATGACTCACCCTTCAACTCCGCCATGCTCCTACGCGAGATTCGTGGTTTCCTTTTAATGATTCTCCCACTTTTAAATAAAAAAATGACCCAATTTGTTGCCTCTCATGTTTAAAAACATTACATGGTAAGCATATGTTATTCCAACAAAGATTGAGCGTTAATATTTATTAAAAGGAGAATAATAAATAAAAAGTAAAATGTCGGTTGATTACTTATAAGCTCTCAATAAAGACACTACGCCCTCACAAGAGTTTGTATGTTAAACACACGAAAGACGATACCAAAAGTTATAGGTAAAAAAATTGTAAATTGAATGACTATCACGTGCAATACCCTCGAGAGACGTTATCTCCTAAGATAAGATTACTATAACGTAATATTGGCCCAACGTATCGTCATGGAAGAAAAAGACAATTATCATAACTCTAATGGTAGCAAAGGTGACATTTCCTTACTATCAGTGTCAACTGGGTTAGCCTAAGGCGTAAGCACTATACTACTCACTCAATAGGAACCTTGGCCGCCAGGGTTGTCCTAATACTCACAACACTGAAGATCATACTATGTTCGTTCCTCACTTGCCATGACCAAGTTCCTTTCTCTTTCCTGATGATAACTTTCCCCTTTTCAGGCTAGTTGATCTTGCATCCACTTGCAAAGACAATTGTAGTTAATTCTTTGTGATGACGTATAGCCACTAATCCAACAATGTAACATAAAGAAAAAGATAATTAATCAAGTACATCAATTTGATTACTTAGTACAATCCTTAATCTTGTAATAACTAACCCATTTTATTATAACAATATTTTACGTTTGCTTAAGCACAAACAAATTGTTAATTTTAATGTACAAATCATTTAAACATATTCCAATTACCAGATACCACTTAGGGCACATTTTAATTACCAGATACTATATAATGCACATTTCAATTACCAGATACCATTTTAGGAGTAGAGCAACCTCGAGGGATGTAACATTATCTTGCACCTTATGCTCATCGAATAGAATAATTGATGAAGATTGATGTGTTGCATGAATTGACAACAAGCTTCATCATAACTTGATGAAGTCAATCAACATGGACATGACCAAGATATCATAATTGTCTATCAAAATCTAAGACCAAGATATCATAATTGTCTATCAAAATCTAAGGTTGAGACCTCACCTCCTCATATTATGAATCATCTAGGAGCCTTTCCAAAATATCTCTATATTTAGTCCTGCGGTCAAGTGCTTTGGAGTTTTACTACGTATGTAAGCCTTAGATTGCCTTGCCAGACCCCCTCCATTTAATGCTTATCTCTGGGAGGCTCAAAAATCTAATCGCCGGATGGCAATAATAACTAGTTGCTTTCAACGGCTGTCTGACGAGGACATGGGAAAGTAATGTGACAAGAAGTGCTGTGAAATATCTGCATTTTTTTGTGGTGAATGGCAACAACAATAATGGAGGTAACTTTGTCTGTGGGACTGCATCTCAATCAATTTGACC
>MU227975.1:1948318-1967944 GCA_018584345.1 Thuja plicata | reverse complement strand
ATAATGGAGGTAACTTTGTCTGTGGGACTGCATCTCAATCAATTTGACCCTAACTTTTTGGTGGGAATTCCCTCAACTTCCCTTCCACCTAATTTTCTGTTGACAAAATTGCACATTTATAATGGGACTTTTCCTTCCACCTAATTTTCTGTTGACAAAATTGCACATTTATAATGGGACTTTTCAAAGCGCTGTTTAATATGCTTGTATTTCGTTCAAGCCTATTCCATTCAGCTTATTTCCAAGTATTATGCATAGTATTTGCAGACACTGCTTTAACACCGATTTCAGTGTATCCCAATTCTGGTAGTATAGTAAAAAGTATATTAGAAGAGTTCAATCTACTGTGAAAATATGGTGAAAAAGTTTATTAAGGGTCATAAATTAAAGGGAAAGGTTAAAATATTAATTGTTTAGTAGAAGACTGGGTCTCATCATCTTAGATGTCAGACATGACATATGGATGTTAAACTAACACTTGTACTAAAAGGTGGTGCAATGGGTGCGCTGATAGTAATATATGTTAAAGAATATGGAAATCTAAACATGAATGAATGTGATATATTTGGAGATATGATATATACAAAATATTTGTGCAATGTCAAAATTGATCAAATGGGTTCGATTTTTAATTGTTGAAATAAAGCTGCAAATATGCACCCATCAAATATAACAAATTAACAAAAATAACACTTCTTTTTCTTCCAATGGAATCCAATCAAAATGGGTCTTAATGATTATAGGTACAAGTATGAATTGGTCCTACTCCAAATTATGTGACATTGTATCCATTCATCATCTCAATAATTATTTACACGTGCTTATATATATATATATATATATATATATATATGACAACAACCTATATAATAATAGGTTAATGAATCTAGGAAGTTATTTGAGATAAATTTTATATCAAAGTTTTGAAAAATTTCATAACCATACTTTTTAGCATAATGATCAAATAAAAAAAAGATGGTAAACAATGATAAAGAAATAATATTTCATATGACTAAAATATACATTTACCCTAACTAGAATCCAAACTCCAATCCTAACCCTAACTCTAACCATAATGTAAACTATAATCTTAACCCTGAACCCTACCTACAACTATAACCCTAAACCAAGCCCTAACAGTAACCCTAACCAAACACTAATATGAAACCTACACTCAATATTTTTATAATTTGAGCCCTAATAATATTTCTAACCCTAACCTTAACCAAAACAAAAAACCTAGTTATAATTATTAATATAGTCCAAACCCTAACCCTAATACTATTCTTATCTTGAATCCAAACCATAAACTTGACCATAATTATTATTGTGATATTGCTATCAGGATTCAACAGTGTAATTTTTTGAGTTGAACTCATTGACCCATGTTTCATGAGGAGTTCACAAGAACCCATCTCTCATGAGAATGAATGTAACACTTAGCACTCATTGCATCTAGGTGATGCTCACAAAGGTGAAGCACTAGGACTTTCTAGGAGGTCACCCATCCCAGTACTACTCTAGCTTGAGCACACTTAACTATGGAGTTCTCTCCATGGTTAAGCCCACCTTGTTTGTAAATGAGGTTACAAGCAGAGTGGGCTTAATCATGGAGAGAGTAGTTAAGTGTGCTCAAGCTAAAGTAGTACTGGGATGGGTGACCTCTTGGGAAGTCCCGGTGCTTCACCTCTGTGAGCATCACCTAGATGCAATGAGTGCTAAGTGTTCCATTCATTCTTATGAAAGATGGGTTCTTTTGAACCACTACTTATGAAATATGGGTCAATGAGTTTGACTCAAAAAACTACATAGTTGAATCCTGATAGCAATGCCACAACATAATTATTATTTCAACCTTAATAATAACATAACCATAATTATAATTCTAACCTAAAATAACCCTGGATCACCTAAAACCTCTCATCATTTTTATCCTACCTCTAATAATATGTCTAACTATAATCTTAATCCTAATCTTAAGCTTAAACAATCGATGGCCATAAACCTACCAATATCTCTAATCTTAAGCTTAAGCAATCGATGACCATAAACCTACCAATATCTCGAACCCAAAAGCTAATCCTAAGAATAATGATAACTCTAACTCTATACCTAACCATGATGTAAACCCTGACCATAATCCTAATCCTAAACCCTAACCATCATCCTAATCTAGATCCTAGGCATAACCCTAATACTAACCCTAACCATGATGTTAAACACACGAAAGGTGATACCAAAAGTTATAGGTAAAAAAAAATTGTAAATTGAATGACTATCACATGTGCAATACCCTCGAGAGGCGTTATCTCCTAAGATAAGATTACTATAATGTAATATTGGCCCAACGTATTGTCATAGAAGAAAAAGACAATTATCATAACTCTAATGGTAGCAAAGGTGACATTTCCTTACTATTAGTGTCAATGAAAGATTGGGTTAGCCTAAGGTGTATGCACTATACTACTCACTCAATAGGAACCTTGGCCGCCAGGGTTGTCCTAATACTCACAACACTGAAGATCATACTATGTTCATTCCTCACTTGCCATGACCAAGTTTCTTTTTCTTTCTTGATGATACCTTTCCCCTTTTCAGGCCAGTTGATCCTGCATCCACTTGCAAAGACAATTGTAGTTAATTTTTTGTCATGACGTATAGCCACTAATCCAACAAAGTAACATAAAGAAAAAGATAATTAATCAAGTACATCAATTTGATTACTTAGTACAATCCTTAATCTTGTACTAACTAACCCATTTTATTATAACAATATTTTACGTTTGCTTAAGCACAAACAAATTGTTCTATTTAAGGGAAAAAAAGTTAAGTCTTCCACCCCTTCATTTGATATGAACTTAAGTTCACATAAAGATGGGCAAAAATGTAAATCTTGATTGCCTTGTTTGTGGCTGGTTGGGCCTTTTTCTTTTTGGTTGGAACTATGGTTAGTTCCTTTGGCTTGTTTGGTGGGGCTCCACAATTGTTTTTGGTCTCTCTTTGACTTTTTTTTTGCTGCTATTGTACAAGGTTTCGAACCTTTCAAATCCTGTTTTTACTTAATCAGAACAAATTGTTCTGATTAAGTAAAAACAGGTTTTGAAAGGACTCGAAACCTTTTACAAAGAACCACCGAAGGAAAGAACAAGAGGAGAACAATGAAACAACTGTGAAACAACACCAAACACAACGAAGGGAACATATAAGCTTTCCCACAAGAGAGAAACCAAGACCAAACTATCAATCTCCAGACAAAGGGCATTTAAGATAATCATTTAAGCCCACCCTTATGAGACCGTAAACTCATATCAAAAGAAGGCATAGGAGACTTAAATTTCTTTCCTTTTACTATTGTCTGGACCTTCCTCCACCTTCAAAGAATTAGCAGAAGAGCCCACGACCTGAGAAACAGGGCTGGCCGCCCAACAACCCCAGCTGGGACAAGGACAACAACAGTCCCCAAAACCCCCCTAGAGAAACCAAAGCATCAGAAACAACACCAACAGCACCAGGCAGGACAACTGAAACATAGACAACATCACACCTAACAGGAGCAGCAACATCAGCACCTAGAAGGACAACATCAGCTTCTGAGGTAGCAACACTAGAATCAGGGCCAGTACCCCCGTCCCTAGAAAATTTTTCAACAGTGTAATGGTGGTCAGCAACGCCCAACCA
This sequence comes from Thuja plicata, assembly GCA_018584345.1. Taxonomy (NCBI): domain Eukaryota; kingdom Viridiplantae; phylum Streptophyta; class Pinopsida; order Cupressales; family Cupressaceae; genus Thuja; species Thuja plicata. The sequence goes on along the minus strand of MU227975.1, from coordinate 1,964,266 downwards.
CCAAGAATGAGATTTCTTTGGTTTTACCCTATCTGATAAGCATCGAGCAACAATATGGCCAGTCTTATGGCACTTTCTGCATCTGAACGGAATACCCTCATAATCCAGCGTCTGGATCCAAGATCCCCTAAGAGACACCATCAAATTGTTTTTGATTAAGTAAAACAAGTTTTAAAGGGTGCCTGAAACCCGATACAAAGCTAAAGATATAACAATAAGTCCTAACATAAAAACAACGAGAACAAAGATCGAGACATGCCACAGCTAGGGCCACAGAAGAAGAGAACAAGAAACCCAACAAAATGAAACGCTGCAAGAAAAAATAAGACATGGAAGTCCAACAGCCCAGATGCATCCAACAAAGGACCAGCAACCAACACACGAAGCCACAAGAAGGGTCATTTCTTCCCCTTTTGGGATCGAAGGGCCATATCAAACGTGGGAAAATGTTTAGATTTTTTCCCTTTCACAGTAGTCCACCCAACACCCACCTCATTGGCCAAACCTTGCCAAGAGATCAAATCGGGAACCGAAACTCCCAAATTCAGAGAGCTAGGAGAAGGTTCCAGAAAAGGACTAGGGGAAACCAACGGGACTGGTTCAACAAGTGAACCAGTAGCCACCAGGACAGAAGAAAACAAAGGAGCATTGCCAGCGAGAGAAGCAGCAACCCCACCTCCATTAGAGACCCGAACACAAGTCTCGGTACAAAGAGTCACTGCAGGGACAGAGGCAACAAAAGCAGACAGAGGAGAGACCTCACCCGTGGAAGAGACCTCACCAGACACAAGAACATTGGCCTCAACAACCTCAGAGAAGAACAAACCACCTGAGAAAAGCTTCAGATAGACGAAGTCTTCCCAACAGTGTAATGTTGAGAAGAGGCCCCCTTCCACCAAGAGGCAGACTTTTTTTTTTTTTTTATCTTCTCCAAGCCACACTGATCAACCAAATGACCATTTTTAAAACATCTCCTGCACCTGAAGGGGAGCCCTTCATAATCTAGGGATTGGATCCAGGCACCTTTAGAGTGCTGCAGCATAATCTTTTCTGGAAGACCCTTAGAAATGTCTAGGTCCACCAAAATCCGGGCATAAGTTGAATGAAGAATATCATAAGAGTCCTCATTAACCATCAGAAAGTCCCCAAGAGCCTCACCCACAACCTCTAGCAGAGAATCCACCCAAAGATGAAGGGGGAGGTAGGGAAGCTGGACCCAAATGGGAACCTTGGAGAAAGTCTTAGAAGATAGATCAAAGTCAGGGTGCCAAGGCTTCACCATAAGCATAAACCGAGCATCCCAACTAAAAAAATGATCACATAAAACTATTTTCCTATCAACTATGTTTTCAAATTTTGCTATGAAAAAACCTGAGGCATAGGAAAAATGTGAACAGTACTAGAAATACTAGGTTCCCAATGTTGAGAAATCTAGGAGTGAAGGTCAGGAAGACTCGGCCAGAAGCCCTTGAACCTGTAGATAAGGCCATGGACCGAGAAATTAGAGGACGCCATATCAATTTCCTTCACAACCTCATCCTCCAGAGGGATAATAATAGGGTTAGAAACTAGAAAAGGAACAAAATCCTTGTCTCCCCTCGGAGCCAAAATAAGAGAAGGCTTAGCCACAGTAGATTTGCGAGCCGACTACGAAGGGGCCGAAGAGCCAGGACCCCGAGCCATTGTAGAAGGAGCCGAGGAGCCAAGGGCCGGAGGATTTGTGGATCCAGGAACCCTAGTCGTTGAAGGGGCCAAAGAGCCAGGACCCCAAGCCGCCGCAGAAGGAGCCGAGGAACCAGGGGCTGAAGGAGCCATAGAGCCAGGAACCCTAGCCACCGAAGGGGCCGAAGAGCCAGGACCTCGAGCCGCTGCAAAAGGAGCCGAGGGGCCAGGGGCCGAAGGAGCCGTAGAGTCAGGAACCTTAGCCACCAAAGGGGCTAAAGAGCCAAGACCCTGAGCTGCCGCAGAAGGAGCCGAGGAGCCATGGGCCGGAGGAGCCGAAGAGCCAAGAACCCTAGTTGCCATCCCAAACCGTTATTGCTCTATCTGTTGTTATAGCACGGACAAATTGTTAATTTTAATGTACAAATCATTTAAACATATTCCAATTACCAAATACCACTTAGGGCAAATTTTAATTACCAGATACCATTTAATGCACATTTCACTTACCAGATACCATTTAGGGCACATTTCAATTACCAGATACCATTTTAGGAGTAGAGCAACCTCGAGGGATGTAACATTATCTTGCACCTTATGCTCATTGAATAGAATAATTGATGAAGATTGATGTGTTGCATGAATTGATGACAAGTTTCATCATAACTTGATGAAGTTAATCAACACAGACATGACCAAGATGTCATAATAGTCTATCAAAATCTAAGGTTGAGATTTCACCTCCTGATATTATGAATCATCTAGGAGCCTTTCCAAAATATGCCCTAGTAGATCCGTGCTAAGGAACAAAACTAAAATTTTGCATTACCTTTTGCTCGAAGCATTGAGCACGAAAATCTCCTTTATTATGGTATATTGAATGAAAAAATTATATTTGCACAAAAAATTCTCTCCATCTCCATCCATGCAATTCAACATATAGGTTGGGCTATGTGATGATATATTGCAAGTGAAAATAATTAGTATGAAGCTGACACCAATGACCCAAAAGGAGAAATGTCTCTTAACATAAAAGTGCATGAGTCACACCCAACCATAAAGAGTGGGGTAGTTTTAACTCACCATTTTTTTGAGTTTCTTGGTTCCAACAATTACTTGATTCTTCGCATAAGGATTGCTTCCAATTATGCATCCATACAAACCATAAAATTGACAGATTAGCCATTCCAAGGATTTGTATACTTGTTAATTGTTCTTTTAAATCTTGAAAGGTTTTCTCACATTGTTTTGACTACATAAACCTCTTCCTATTCTTTTGTAGAGAGCAATTGGATGGACGAATTTAGAAAAGTCTTGGATGTCTCAATTGCAATAACACTATTGTCTTATTAATTTGCACTCTCAAAGAAATTCAAAGAAATTCATGGGTTTTGACCAATCTATAATGGTCTAGATCTTGAAGGGATAAAGTGAAATACCCCCACCAAAGGTAACATGACCAAAGTACCTCACCTTAAGCTTAAATAATTCACATTTTGTCAAGTAAATGGCACAAGTGGATCTCAAAACTGGTCAAGGCAAGTATGGAGCACTTTGTTACTTAAGCTCTTAAACATAGAGGAACATTCATCAACCCAAATGGAACTACAATGAACAATAGTGTCCATTATGAGCATGAAAAATAGTATGATGGATATGTGTCTTATGTATATGGAGTTGATGAATCTAGACTTCAGATCAATCTTTGAAAAATCCTTAGCCTTTTTATCTAATCAAATACATCATTAATTCTTCGCAAGGGATAATGGTTCTTCACCGTCACCATATTCAATTGCGAATAATCTATACATGATCGAAGCATTCCATCGTTTTTATTCATAAAGATAACTAATGTGCCCCAAGGGGATACACTTTGACAAACACATCTTTTCTCTAACAACATTGCAACTAAAGCTCACTCAACTCTTGAGTGGTCATGCAATATGGCACATGTGAGATAAGTTCTGCTCGTGGGATTAGGTCTATACAAAAGTCCACATCTCACTTAGGTAACATACTAGTAATGGAATAAATGTCTTCGCTGTGCTGTTTCTCGCTTTCGTGTTTTTTTTGTCTGTTTTGTAGCTTTTTGCTGGTTGGTTGTGCTGGGGGTTTCTAATGTCTCCTTCCTTTTCCCCCAACTGCTTCTTTTTGCTATGATGCTTATCTGCCTATCTTTTCTTCTAATGTAAAGGGTTACGGTTCCCTTCAAAAACTGTTTTAACCTCAATCGGAAGCATACTAGTAATCAAACTAGGAAACATGTTTATAAACTAGTGTAAAAGGAGATGATCATTTAGAGTTACCCTACAACACTCACTTTCTAAAAGATGATTTTGAATGAAAAACAGCACAGTAGAGATATAAAATGTTGATTTTTAAAAAAAATTATTGTTATTATAAAAAAATTAAATTTAACATTTTTTAACTGTGATACGAAAGCTCGAACATTAGAATGAGGCATACAAGAATTTTTTATGCTTACAAAATGTAATTCTAAATTTTATCTCTATATTTAGTCCTGTGGTCAAGTGCTTTGAAGTTTTACTACGTATGTAAGCCTTAGATTGCCTTGCAAGACCCCCTCCATTTAACGCTTATCTCTGGGGGGCCCAAAATCTAATCGCCGGATGGCAATAATAACTAGTTGCTTTCAACGGCTGTCTGACGAGGACATGGGAAAGTAATGTGACAAGAAGTGCTGTGAAATATCTGCATTTTTTGTGGTGAATGGCAACAACAATAATGGAGGTAACTTTGTCTGTGGGACTGCATCTCAATCAATTTGACCCTAACTTTTTGGTGGGAATTCCCTCAACTTCCCTTCCACCTAATTTTCTGTTGACAAAATTGCACATTTATAATGGGATTTTTCAAGCGCTGTTTAATATGCTTGTATTTCGTTCAAGCCTATTCCATTCAGCTTATTTCTAAGTATTATACATAGTATTTGCAGACACTGCTTTAACACTGATTTCAGTGTATCCCAATTCTGGTAGTATAGTAAAAAGTATATTAGAAGAGTTCAATCTAATGTGAAAATATGGTGAAAAAGTTTATAAAGGGTCATAAATTAAAGGGAAAGGTTAAAATATTAATTGTTTAGTAGAAGATTGGGTCTCATCATCTTAGATGTGAGACATGATACATGAATGTTAAACTAGCTCTTGCACCAAAAGGTGGTGCAATGGGTGTGTGACATATTGGGAAGTCCCGATGCTTCACTGCTGTGAGCATCACTTAGATGCAATGAGTGCTAAGTGTTCCATTCATTCTCATGAAAGATGGGTTCTTCTGAACCACTACTTATGAAACATGGGTCAATAAGTTTGACTAAAAACACTACATAGTTGAATCATGATAGCAATGCCACAACATAATTATTATTTCAACCTTAATCATAACATAACCATAATTATCATTCTAACCTAAAAAATAACCCTAAATTAGCTAAAACCTCTCATAATTGTTATTCTATCTCTAATAATATGTCTAACTATAATCTTAATCCTAATCTTAAGCTTAAACAATCGATGACCATAAACCTACCAATACCTCTAATCTTAAGCTTAAGCAATCGATAACCATAAACCTATCAATATCTCGACCCCAAAAGCTAATCCTAAGAATAATGATAACTCTAACTCTATACCTAACCATGATGTAAACCTTGACCATAATCCTAATCCTAAACCCTAACCATAATCCTAATCTAGATCCTATCCATAATCCTAATACTAAACCTAACCATGATGTAAACCCTAACCCTAACCCTAGTTCTAAACATAACCCTAAACCTAAATCCTATCCATAATCCTAACTCTAACCCTAATTCTAATCATAATCTAAACCATAAACCTAAACCCTAACATTAACAATAGTCCTAACACTAAACTCTAAATCTAACCATAATCCTAACCCTAACCATGAACCAAACCCTAACCCTATAATAATGATCAAAACCCTAAACCTACCCATTGTTCTAACCATAACCGTTAAGTCTAACCCTAATCATAATTCTATCCCTAACCCTAATAATGATCCTAATCCTAACCCTAACCATAACTCAAACCCTAACACTAGCCTTGCTATAAACCTTAATCCTAACCAAAATCTCAACCATAATACTAAACCTTAATCATAATCTCATCCCTTGCCCTAAATCTAGACCCTAACCCTAGGGTCCAAGTTTTTATTAAGTAATTATACAAAATTTATATTTTAATTAGCGATAGAGTGTTGTCTTTCATAATCTCTTGACTTGTTATTAACTTATTGATAAATTTGATTTCACCGGTTCCCAATCCTATTATAAAGAGACAAAAGAATGTCTTTGTAAATAAAACATTAAAATATTGTCCTAATTAACATTGTCCCTAATGTAGATTAAGTTTAATCACTTCAGGGAAACGAGGGATAAATGTAGATGAAACAAAATAGTATACACACTGATAAAAAATAACATTATAACAAGGTGGCATATTTACTATTGTGATATTGATTTTATTGAAGAGAGTTATTGATTGTGTTGTAAATGTGATATTGATTTTATTTCTATCAAGTTATGTTCCATAAATGTAGTTTTGCTTATTTGTTGAAGCTGCATTGTCACTATGGTATTAACTTCATAGTTTTGGCATCTTAACATTTCAATTATTGCCATAGTGGCTCTACATGAGTGAAATAACACAATTAGATACTAATTGAAAATACATGTGATGCAGGTGTATCTTGGGATCTTGACAATCTTGCATCGACCAAAAATATTTGTTTTAAGTTTTCCAGTTTGTTTGTTGTTGAGTTTCTTTCAGCGTTCCTTTAGTTTGAATCAGTTGATGTTGTGCACCTCGTGGAGTGTTCCAGGCATCATGTTTTACCTTCACCAAGGTTCACATCTCGATTGGCTTCTTCACATGTGAGATTTCATGGGTTTCTGGTAGGACATCTATCTTCTTCGCGTTTCAGGACCAATTTGTATTTTTTGATCTCAAAAAGGATTTTTCCCGATCAATGAAGCTTCATGGCGCATATCTCGATGATCTTATGTGCATGGCCAACCTACTTGTGGGTTCATTCATCATGTTTTATTTATTTGTGCGAGATTCTTATATTTTAGGTCCTGACCTATAATGTAATGCGTTTTCCTATTCTTGGAGAATGTAATATTTTCCAGATCGACCTAATGCTTGCGAAGGCTTTATAAACTGATGTAATTGATATATTTGTAGGATGGAGAAGTAGTATAGCTTCGGTAGGTATAACTATCAACATGAGCTTGTGATAGATAATATAAAAATACAACCTATAAAAGGTTCTAAGAACATGCCTATATGCCTGGAATATGAGAATACATGTTCAGATCCATTGTACTTGATTTATGGATGATAATAAGAAAGAAGATCTTGCATATCTCTCCATAATTTGTGTTACTCTTGCTGCAAGGATGGGTTTGACTTATTTGAGGTTCCTCCTATCCTTGGCTTCGCCAAGTAGTATTAGAGCAAGCTTACGATTTTGTTTCTGTAGATCGTGGTTCCTAAGTTGGTGAACTCTTGAATCTTATTAGTCGTGGGGTGGAAGTGGGAGGATTTGATCCACAATTGAAGATGATTCATGTAAGATGGCTCAGAGAGGAAATGTTAGAGGTGGAAAGAGAAATGTAGATTCCGTTGTGTTGGATATGTTGAGACAAATTGCAGCTAGATTAAATGTTGTTGAGATGACCCGGAGAAGAGGTAGACACAGTGAAGATGTAATTGATGTCGAGGAAGAAAAAATTGAATAAATAGCTAAAGAGGGCAAAGCACAAACTGAACCCAAACTTGAACAAGGAGATGCCGAATTTATAAAAGCCCTAACTAGAGTTAATGCAAGCCACATTTCAATCCACTTGATTATCATGGTAACCTGAATTCAGATGAATTACTTGATTGGATCAACAATATTGAGAAGTAATTTGATTATCAAGGTACCAATGAAGATAATAAGGTGAAATATGCTTGCACAAAGTTAAGAGGACATGCATCATTATGGTGGGAACACTTGCAGACCAATAGACAAAGAAGGGGAAAAGGCAAAATCGAATCAATGGATAGGATGGTGAACAAATTGAAGGCCAAGCTCTTACCTGCTTATTACCACATAAGTTTGTTTAGGAAGTTACAAAATCTAATGCAAAAGGACCTTAGTGTGAAGGGCTATACCGAAGAATTCTATAGGTTGGATATTAGATCCGGACATACAAATGATGATGTTGAGAGGGTTGCAAGGTACCTAAATGGTTTAAGGACATCAATTCAAGATGAGATCAATTTGATTAAATAGAAAAGTGTAGAGGAAGCTTACCAATATGCCCTAAGAGATGAGGAGAAATTGAACAAGAGATATGGAAAAATACAAAGAGGAAGAGGTGGAAGATCCTAGGGGTCAGGTCTTTTGGAGGAGGTAGATCTTATTCAGATCAGAACAAAGGTAGGAAAAAACTCAAGGAAGAGAACTCATACCGAAGGGATGATAGAAATTTCCAGAAAGGTGATGGCTCAAGTAGCTACAAGAGAGTGTTTAGAGGAACTTGTTTCAAGTGAGGTGGTGAAGGATATCAAGATTTTGAATGTACTCAAGGAAGTTCAAGTATCAAGACTGAGAACAATGGCTGAAATGCTTTTGTGGAAGAAGAATCTAGTGAATCCGTGAACCGACCTGAAGATGGAGAAGCCCTAATAATTAAAAGAGCCCTATGTCATGAGATGGATCAAGAGTCATTGATGAGGAGAAGTTTGTTCAAAACTAGATGCAAAGTTGAAGGAAAGTATTACAAAGTGATCATTGACAGTGGTAGTTAAGATAACTTAGCCTCCGAGGAGTTGGTGAATAAGTTGAAGTTGCAGAGGTTGAAACATCCGAAGCCTTATCAGATCTCATGGATTAAGGATGACCATAAGGTACTGGTGAGTGAACAATGCCAAGTGAAATTGAAGATTTGATCGTATCATGATGAATTTCTTTGTGATATTATGCCTATGGATGCGTCTCATATCTTGTTGGGTAGACCATGCTAGTATGATAGACAAGATTTACATGATGGAAGAATGAATATGTAGACTATTGTGGCTAATGGGATGGAGCAAGTATTGTTACCCCTGGTTGAGACTCCTAAGAATGAGAATTACACTAGTGTCAAAATTTGTTTGGTTGAAGGAAGGAAATTCTTGGATGGTTTGAAAAGTGACCGTATGTGTTATGCATTGATTCCTAAGAAGTCCAATTTAGGATCGGTAGAAGAACATCCTGAGGAGATAAGGGAATTTATGATTGAGTATGAAGACATCATCTCTGATAATGTACCTGATGAATTACCACTTGTAAGAAGTATTAGACATTGGACAGATCTTATTCCTGGAGCTAGTTTTCCTAATAAAGCAACACATCAGATGACACCTGCAAGGAGTGAAGAATTGAATAAGCAAGTGCAGTAGTTATTGAGGAAAGGTTTGATCAGAGAAAGTTTGAGTCCTTGTACAGTATCAACAGTGTTAACACCAAAGAAGAATGGAGAATTAAAAATGTGCATTGATTCAAGAGCTATTAACAAGATTACAGTGGAGTATATGTTTCCTTTACCTAGGATGGATGATATAATGGATTGCTTGAGTGGAGTGAAGTATTTCACAAAGATTGATTTGAAGAGTGGTTATCATCATATCAAAATCAGAGAGGGTGATGAGTGTAAGACAATGTTCAAGAAAAATAAAGGATTGTATGAATGGTTAGTAATGTCTTTTGGATTGACTAATGCACCAAGTACTTTCACGAGGATGAAGAATGAAGTGCTGAATAAGTTCTTGGGTAAGTTTGTGATTGTTTACCTTGATGACATTATGATTTTCAGTAAAAGTAAAGAGGATCATTTGTTGCACCCGTGACAAGTATTGTAGAGATTAAGAGAAGAAACATTGTTGATAAACATCAAGAAGCATTCCTTCATGAGAGATGAGATAATGTACTTTGGATTTGTAATCTCGGTAGATGATTAAAGATGACTCCTTAGAAGGTTAGAGAAATCGTTGAGTGACCTACACCTGAAAGTGTTGGAGAGGTGAGATCATTTTATGGAATGACTAGTTTTTACCAGAGGTTTATTAGGAATTTCAGTTCGGTTTGTAACCCTATGACTGAGACAATGAGAGGAGATAGGAAAATATTAAAGTGGACACATGGAGTACAATGGAATTGAGTTGTTGAAGCAAAAGGTGACTGAACAACCTGTGTTAGCTTTATCGGATTTCAATAAGGTATTTCAAGTGGACTGTGATGCAAGTGGGAATGCAATTAGAGCAGTGTTAACTCAAGAAGGTAGACTGATTTCTTATTCATTGAAAATTTAAATGATGGAAAGATAATATATTCAGTTTATGATCAAGAATTCTATGCCATAGTTCAATCCTTGAAGAAGTGGAGACATTACTTGTTGCCTAAGGAGTTTGTATTGTATGCTGATCATCAAACATTGCAATATTTGAACAGTCAAAGTAAGTTGAATCATGGACATATGAGATGGGTTTAATTCTTACAGAATTATACATTTGTGTTGAAGCATAGGAGTGGGAATTCAAATAAGGTTGTTGATGCTTTGAGTAGAAAGAGAACTTCGCTAACAAAGATGAATTGAAGTGATAGGATTTGATGAGTTTAAGACTTTGTATGAGGATGACCTTGATTTTTTCCAAACCTTGGAAAGATTACAAAGAACTTATTGTAGTAGACCAAAGCAAGTGGTTGGATTATTTCATTTAGGAAGATATGTTGTTAAGAGGAATTCAGTTGTGTGTACCTAGGAGTTCAATGAGAGATAATTTGATTAAGGAGAAATATTGTGGAGGATTAGTTGGACACTTTGGTATTCAAAAGACAGTGGCTTTGGTGAGTATATTCATATGGATGTAAGGAAATTTGTTCAGAATTGTAAAATTTGTCAAGTTGCTAAGGGAAGTAGTCAAAATACTAGATTGTATACGCCTTTGACAGTGCCAACTAGACCACGAGAATACATTACCCTGAATTTTGTGCTTGGATTATAGAAGACCTCAAGAGGTAATGATTCTATATTTGTGGTAATAGAAAGATTTTCAATGATGACCCATTTCATACCTTTGAAGAAGGCAACATATGTAGTACATGTAGCAGATTTATTTTTTAGAGAAATTGTGAGATTGCTTGGATTACCTAAGAGTATAGTTTTAGACATGGATAGTAAGTTTGTTGGTTATTTTTGGAGGACACTTTGGAGGAAGATGAATATTGAATTGAAGTTTAGTTCTACATTTCATCCATAGACTTATGGACAAACAAAGTTAGTGAAAAAAAGCTTGGGTAATTTACTGAGATGTTTAGTTGGAGAGAATATAGGTAATTGGGATTTAGTTCTCACACAAGTAGATTTTACATATAATAATTAAGTGAATAGGAGTATAGGGAAGACACCATTTGAGATAGTTACAGGAATGAATCTTAAAGGAGTATCAAAATTGAGGGATATTAGTCATGAAGTCAAGAGGAGTGCAAAATCAGAAGAATTTGCAGAACACATCAATGGACTGCACGAACAAGTAAAACAACATTTGGAAGATATGAACTAGAAATATAAGGAGAGAGTAGATATGGAAAGGAGACATAAGGAATTTGTAGTAGGAGATGAGGTGATGATTTATTTGAAGAAGGGTAGATTTCCAGTGGGAACATATAACAAGCTAAAGATGAGGAAGTTTGGATCGTGTAAAATCTTGAAGAGATTTAATTAAGGAAATACATATGAAGTGGTGTTACCAGAGGACATGGATATACCATGTATATTCAATGTTTTTGATTGAGGAAAAAAATAGGTTTTGATGGGACCCTGAAACCCAATACTATCAGATGTTAACATGGATCTGGAACCCAACTAAGATGAGACGCTGCAAAAGGTAAAAATATGTAACAAAAACAACCAAAAACCAGAAAAAGACAACAACCGTAAAATAATAGATATACAATGCACAATCTGCCCATAAGAAATCTACACAGGGGCATAAGCCTTGCTAACAACAACTTTGAGTTTTAACATGGCTCCCAAAACCAACGTATCATCCAGCCTTAGAAAATTGAACATAAAAATACAAGCTGGAACTATGGGGTTTTTAAGGGCTCCCCAACCACACCATATTTGGGTTTTAACATGGTTCCCAAAAGAATCATAACATCCATAAGAGTAAACCACATGTCAAGATTGATCAACATAGAACCAATGGAAACTATAGGGCTTTGAAAGGCTCCCCAAACCTTCACAATCATAACAATACAACAAAGATTCACCGCAAAACCTACCAAAATCCTCTCCATCTCAAAAGAAGATCCCACTTCCATAGGGGCAACCAAGAGTAGAAAAACTGGCTGGATCACCACCATCTGATTCTAATCCATTTCCAAGAAATCAATATACAAGAAAAACCTCATAGATCCCCAAACCACCTCTCTCATACAAAAAACTCCCCCTCAATAGAAGTAACCTCCACCTCCATAGGAATAATTAAAGAGGAAAGAAGAGACACCATTAGACAATCCTGCATAGTAGAAACATTCAAAAACCCCACCTCAATAGGGGGAGACTCCACCTCTAAAGGAGCCTCATGGATATAGAGCTAGAGAAAAGAAAATCGGGCCAACAAGAACAAAGAAGAGATATAGGATGAAGGCCAACAAAGGCCCAAAGAAGCAAAAAATCCTCAACCAAAAACCACTTAAGGAGAGTCCAGGCCCTTGAAAATTGCCAACAAATGACTCACCTCCGAGCAACAACAAGACAAAACCTTTACCAACAAAAGAAGGCCCCAAGTAGCACCAAAAAACAAAGGAGACCAAAGAAATAGAGAGAGCCTTGTTCTCAGAAAATCAACCACCCGTCTGCAGAGAGAGGACTGCAACAAGGGAACCATGCCCCTCCATGAAGAACAAAAATAAAAATGCCACAGAAAGAGAAATTGAAGCACAACAATTACAATATATGATGTGAAACACCATCTTAGCTCTTCAACTGGCACCTAAAACCTCGAATATTCCAACACAGAAAAAATTGACCCCCAAAAAACATGCATAGAAGCACCCAGAATCAAAGCAGGATCACTAAAGCCAAGGACCTGAAATAAAACACCCCCTCTAGCAGTCGCCCACCACCAAACCACAAAGATCCGACCAATCCAGGAAAGAAGGGAAACTCAAAGAGAAACAAAAGTAATAATGCTTTAGCACATCTAGACAGCCGACTGCAACCATAAAAATTGATTCAATCATGCCTCATGGATTTACAAAGAGAAACCAGTACCCTACATTGTAATCCCAAGGAAAGTCCCTACCCAAATGGAAGTAAAAATCTCCAGAATTCACGCCACTACAGGACAAGGGAACAACGAACAGAGAGAACCCAAAGCTGTCGAAGCCCCAATGCAGAGAAGAGAGTTCCATCGATCCTCTACCCCCAACTTGTGATGAAGGGTGCTCCCCATATTAACACAAACACACAATGAAATTGAGAATAACAAGATTTGCAAAGACAGGAAATGGGCTTTCTATTATCCACCATGAAATGAAATTACAATATTCTAAAATATAACATGCACCTTTGGAAATGCAACATGCACAATCACATGAGAATTTTATTACAATAATTTTCAAACCAGAGCCACCAGTTGTATAACCCAGAACTTCCCTAGACAACCCTACAGGCCTTCAATATATAAGCAATTTTAACCGCCCAAGAAGACTCTAAAATTAAACCCTAAAGTTTGAGGCTGACCATCCCTAAGATATTATTATTCATTTTTATTACATAAGAGTAGGTCCAAACAACTTCGGAACCTAAAAAGAAATTTTGAAGAAACTTTAACTTTTTCAAGTTCAGGTAGCACAACTTCCAGAGACCATAACTCATCAACCGTTGACCCGATGGGCCGCTGTAACCCCATTTCAAAAATGCCACAAAGTTCTCTACAATGCTTGACTTGGGCTTGCCTATTCAACCAAAGTTTCAACCCCATTCAAAGCCTCTAAAGCCTTCAAAACCGAGTTCAAAGTTTCTGTACCCTGCTGCCAATACCAAAAATATCCAATATCTACAAAACTAGACTTGATCTGGCAATGAAACTTTACTGGCAGGCTGATACAATCAAAGTGAATCTCCAGGGAAGAAAATAGAACATTCTGAGCTCAAAAAAAATCTTACTAAAAATAGTAACTTTCCATAAATAGTAACATCAAAAAATAGCCCTTATTGAAAAGAAATGAGAAAATATTTTTGGGTGATGCAAGATTGCTCTTACACCCAGGATGCTCTTGCATCAACTTGCCACCACAATCGATCAATAAACCATAGACAAACAGATGGAGCGCACGAAAAGAACACACTCCTCAAAACACTCTCTTATATTCAATGTTTTAGATTTCTGTGGGTATAATGAATAAGATTATTGTGAAGTGGATGAATCCGATGTTGAACAGTAATATCCTAATAAGTAGGTAGAGGGAATAGCGAAGATTTTGAATAGCTTAATTGGTAGAATAACTAGAGGCAAACAATACAAAGAATATCTTGTGAAGTGGAGAGACAAACTAGATGAGGATTCTTCATAGATTTCTTAGGATGAGGTTGACCATATTGGGTTTCCTTTTGCCCCAGGAAAGTGAGAGACTCACTTTTCAAATAACCCCGGGTGTCTGATGCATGAGAATCTTGGGATCTTGACAATCTTGCATCAACCAAAAATACATGTTTTGAGTTTTCCAGTTTGTCTATTGCTGAGTTTATTTTAGTGTTCCTTTAGTTTGGATCAATTGTTGTTGCGCACCTTGTGGAGTATTTCAGGAATCATGTTTTACCTTCACCTAGGTTCGCATCTCAACTGACTTCTTCGCATGTGAGATTTCTTGGAATTCTAGCGGGACATCTCTGCTCTTCATGTTTCACAACCAGTTTGTATTTTTTGATCTCGCAAAGGATTTTCTCAATCAACAAAGCTTCATGACACATATCTTGATGATCTGATGTAGATGTCTGACCTACTTGTGGGTTCTCTCATCATGTTTTATTTTTTTGTGAGAGATTCTTATAATTTTAGGTTTTGACCTATAATGTAATACGTTTTCCTATTCTTGGAGAATGTAATCTTTTCCAGGCCAACCTAATGCTTGCAAAGGCTTTATAAACTGATGTTATTGATCCATTTGTAGGATGGAGAATTATTATAGCGTCGGTAGCTAGAACTGTCAAGGTGAGATTATGATAGATAGTATAAAAAGATAACCTATAAAAGGTTCTAAGAACATGCCTGTATGCCTGGGATGTAAGACTACATGTTGTAGATCCATTGTACTTGATTTATGGATGATAATAAGAAAGAAAATCTTGCATATCTCTCCATAATTTGAGTTAGTTTTGTTGTGTGACTCTTGCTGCAAGGATTGGATTGACTTATTTGAGGTTCCTCCTATCCTTGGCTGCACCAACATCTCATGATATTCTTTTGCATTGGAACTAATTTTTTAGTTCATTTTTTTTACATCATATGTATAATCTTTCCAATAATTGACCTTAAGTTTAGGTTGACGGATTTAATTTGTGTATGGTAGGCTATTTTTGTTGAATCAATTTATAAAGAATTTTACAACCCATAAGGATGTTCTATTTGTTTTTGGTTGCATGGATACATCCGTAAAATAGAAATCTCGTAATATGAAATAGACATAATGATATAAGAAGTTGAGGCACATTAGTTTTGAAGTTTTATATTACATTTTTTTTAATGATGATATAATACTTTGTGTTGATCTTTGATTTTTGTTTATTTTAGTATTCTCCTAAACATCCCTTTTAGTCATACAACAATATACATTTGGGTTAATTGTAGCTATCAAAAATAACTTATTCATAAGTAAAATGATTGTCTTCTCAAGAAAATACTCATGTGAAAATAATCTATCAAATTATATTGATGTATGATAATCTCGGGGTTAATTAATTAGTTATAGAATTTACATATTAATTATTTATAGAATTTACATATTAATTATTTATAGAATAAAGTAGTTCACAATCCATTGATCCATACTTAGCATTTTGATATATATGGTTTTATAAGCTTCCAATCTGTGAAAAAGTAACCAAGTGTCTTAGTAAAATAATAAAAAACTATGCAATCTTGTGATTTTCAAGAGGAAACAATTATTTCTCCATGCAAAAAATGATTAAATTGCACGTCATAT
>MU227975.1:1914386-1948132 GCA_018584345.1 Thuja plicata | reverse complement strand
TTATTTTAGAATTATATATTCAATTTTATGATTAAAATTAGTCCTTGTTTATAGTGTTTTAAAGGTGAAATATTTATGTATAATTCTAGTGCTCCCAACAATACGACATATTCTCCCATTACGTCAAACTATTCAAAACTTGAATTATTATAATAATTAATTTAAAATTTTAATTTTACAATAATTAGTATTTTAAATATAAATTATTATATAAAAAACAAACCAATTATATTTTAAGGTAATTTTCTTTTGTATCCTACCAAAATTATTTTGATCCAATGAAAGTAAAAATAACCGTTGTAATATTTAAAACTTTGAGAAGAGCATAAGAATGCAAGAAAATAAATTGTTGACATTATTAAAATATTATTTTTAATCCTTTTATGTAATTTTACTTTAAAATAAATACTACGGAGAAATAATGGCTACATAAGTGTTTTTTTTCATTAAAGCATCTAGCAACTATAGAAAATCATGTGGGTCTTTCCGACATGGGTTGCTAATAAACCTGTTTATAGGTTGGCCCAATCATCTAATTAAATTGTTTGATTAAATAATTTATGGGAATGTTAAATATATTAGCTATATTGAATCACACTCATTATATAAACTCATGTCTCATACAAGAGACACATCTCTTAAGTATGATCCATCTTTCAAGAATCTTTAGATCCATCTATTTGACATATATAAAACATTATATGTTTTTCAATTTTCTATAGCGAGACAACATGAGTACCCTTCAAAAAAGTAGTCTACTGCGATATGATGAACCATAATGCGAAAAAATCTCATGTAATAGTAGACCAATAGGTGAGCTATTTGATAGCTTTAATACTAAACATTCACATACATCAATAATTCTGGGGATCTGTAGCTATTCTTTCCTACAGCTTTGAAAGATATTTATATTTTAAAAAAGACAAGTAAAAGATATTGGGAGAGATCATTATAAAACAATTAGGAAGATACAAATATGAAATTCTAAGTTAAGGTACAATATTAACTCTAATATGGTGATGTAAGATATGTTGTTCAAAGATTGACTTTATATGACCTCAAACAAATACATATTATCTTTACCTAATCCTAATCTCAACTTTAATTCAAGCAATTATTAATTATCTTCAACCTCTAGTTTTTCCCCTAACTCTAACTCTAATGCCTAATTGATTATAACACTAATCACCAAAATCAAACCTAAACCTTAATCCTTGTATACAAACCCCTTATATACCCCTTGATAATGTAAGATTTTGAGAAAGAAAAGTTGCATTTTATTTTCGCTGACCAATCAATTTACAATTACTTTATTTATGAGGGAATTGAAACTTGAATAATGCGAGTAATGTCTAATTTTTTAATCAAAGTGAAACAAGGAATGGAACACATTCACACTTTCTTTTCACTAATATATTTATACATTTAACTTCTCAAAGTCCAATAATTATACAAATCTAATCAACAATCAAAAAATATAGACAATCATGTCATGGGTATTATCGATGTATTAAATGTTAATATATATCACATTTTTTATAAACTATTATTAAACAACAACTTACCAAATATTTAGCTTTAAAGTACAACATTTCATTGAAAAAGATTAACTTTTTTTTTTAAAATACGGAGGATTAAAAAATTAAAGATATTTTAGCAAATAATTATTCTTTAAATTCTGTTTCCTCATGTAAAATAATTATAAAAGTTATATTTTTATGTAATTATTTAAATGTTAAATTTACATTTAAAAATAAAAGAAAGAAAATAATAATATTATATTTATAATAAAATTGTAGAGCTTGACATAAACCACGTGCATTCTACCCAAACTTAATATATTTTCTCACGCACTTTTAACATACAAGTATGCCTTTGTATAAGGCCCTTGGTATTGAGCACACTGAGGAAAAAATGATGGTTGTGTCTGAATTCCTCTTCCTCGTGGCCCACTGGGTCAAATTGGACCCTTGAGAATATTATTAGTGATGCAACCATAGGAGGAGAGTCCTCAAAGAGAACAGTCCTGACCGTGCAACAAGAGTAACATAACAGAAACAATAACACAGAGTAGAGAGAATGCAAGATTAGACATCCACAGTGTCATAAATACCAATTATCCAGCAACATGTGACTTACAGATAGGCATACATGCCTAATTATAGATCCAATTCCAGATTATCTTCCTTGCAGACCTAAAAAGAATTATCTAGCTGAAAGCTACCCCTTTAAAGATCATGTACATAAGTATATATGAGATCCCAAACACATCTAGGTCGACCAAAGGAAGATTACAATCCCCAAGGTGGGAAATTGTAACGTGCAAATAGGTCAGACCTAAATCATGAAGAAATCCTCTGAAAACAATAGGAATTAGGCATAGACCAAAAGAAAGGTCAGCTAAGAGCATAGGAATGTGCTAAGAATATCCGCAAGTCAAGGAAATGCTCTGCAAGATTAGAAGACTCCAACTAGCCGTTAACGTATTGTGCAAATAGATCGGGCCCAAAATCATGAAGAACTTCACCACAAAGAATTGGAATGAAGCGCATACCAAAAGGAAGGCTGGCCAAGACAAAATGAACGGGCCAAACACATCTGCAAGAGAAAATGATCAACTGTAGAAGAAAGCTGAGAGCAACACAGAAACTACAAAACTGACCTGAACATGAACAAAATTGAAAGTAAATGTTTTTGGTTGATGCAAGATTGCCAAGAATGAAGGATGCTCCTGCATCAATTGATAAATCCCCCAGTTTATCCCACAACCCCACGTCCCATGGTTTTGTCCCTTAGGGGTACCCTGGTGACCCTAAGATCCCTCATGATATCTCCCCCCGACTTCTGTTAATGCCACCCTAGTGCAAAAGACATTGGATTTGGGTTGGATTGGGAAAAAGGTGGATGAGTTATGCATTTTGTACAATAGAAAAAATGCCATTATCAAGTGGCTGATAGCCTAGTTCCACATAGCCAGGAAAATGATCAATAGACTCGATGCAATTTCTGAGGCTAAAGCCAAGGTGGGGGATTGGCCCCACAACAAGGGGGATGAAAACATTTGGGGGGTGAGGGACAATTTGGTGCAAAACCTGGACAACTGGGAGATTATGGAAGACCAAATTCATGAACTAAAAGCCCTTATCCCCTTGGAGGAGGAGAAACAGGAAATGATCAGTGCTTTGGCTAATGTGAAAACAAATCAGTCTTAGGTCAATAAAAAGTTACAATATCTGGTGGATTTTAGCAAACAAATGATGGAGAAGACAACCTATTCCTTCTCCACTTTGCAGAAAGAGCTAGAATAAAGGAGATCCAAATGAAGGAAGATGAAGGAAAGTTTATAGGTGGCTATGCTCTCAGGCAAAGAAGGGACCTCTTCAGATACTGCTGCTACTGCGTGTCCTCCCAAGAGGACTTCTTTTCTGGACAAGCTCAAGAAGACGAATGAAGATTGGAAGGGGATTAATTTTCCCTCTATTTAGTTTCTTATGATTGGTCCTATCTCCGATTCTTTTTGTTTTTGGTCCTTTTGCTAGTTGTTTTGTTTTGGTCTCTAGTTAAATTCACTTCTTGTAAATTCCTTTTGAGCTATCTTTAAGACTTGATGTTATTTTTATTGTTAGGTTCGAGCCCTTTCTTGATTCACTGAATCAGAAAATACATGCCTTTACAATTATATCTTGAACTCATCGCTATTCTACATTGGGTTGTACAAATAAAGAAAGTATTAAAGAAAGATGCAAGAATATAAGATAACTATGACTTTAGCTGTATGGCTTCCCCTACCAGATTCAGGATTACCATTTTCAGGAAATAAATTAAGATAAATGAGCAACAACAATGTTCATCACTTGTTCATCTACTCCCCATGCATTTGTCTTGTTTTAATTGAATCAAATGCATCCCCGGGAAAGATTCCTCCACCTGTAACATCTCCATTGTAGCTATAAGGTCTCCACACTTATCCAACGTTGCTTTCTCCTAAGAAACTACTGCTGCTTGAGTTTGCACACCAATGTAATTGGTCCTTCTACCTTGGGTAACAAACTGTTGAGAGAAGAGCTCACCGAATCCATCATATCAACTGTTGAATCAAGGGATTTCTTCACCTCTTGTACATTAGCCTTTACATCACTAGTGATTGGAAGTTGAAGTGTGGTAGCCTCTAAATTGTTTATAGCTTCTGAAAGAACACTAGCATGTTCTTACTCCAGCAAGGTCTAGTCTTCTACATAAGCCTCTTGTCGAGAAAGAACATACCTAAGTTTATTTTCCTGAAATTCTTTCTGCTACTCAAAACACTTCACTGATACTGAATCTCACAATTCTGAAGTGGTTATCCACATATTGTGAAGCATTTTCTTTGCAGCTTTCTGTACATTTATGGCAGACTTTGCTTTAGCATTGACATACCACTACTATAAATGTCGATTATAAAGCAAGTTAAAAATGTGATCACCTTCTATCTGGTTAGCACCTTTCTTTCCCTTCCGTGTATCAACACAAAAGTTGAACACTGATCCTTCCAAGATGTTACTAATATTCTGGGAATTTTCTGTAGCGGGTAACATTGTCTGCTTCCTTGCCCTTGTTGGACTTGGTAAACATCTAGAGGGTGAAGCATGAATTATTTTGACAGGAGAAATTGTTGATTGATAACCAAGAAGGGGTGGAGGGATGCTTTGGTTAGTTGAATTTGATAATTTTCCCGCCCCTACGTGCCTTGTTCCTATCACTGGACATGAAAGTTGACATATCACTTCAGCTGACCCCTACTTCTGCTATGTGTTCTGTAAAAACCTGGCTGGCACAAAGAAACCGTCGGTAGTACTTTCTTGACTTCTCTTTGTGGCATTCAAAGTATGAGAAGTGCAATCATATGACATACTCTCTAGGCTAGATGGAAAGTTACCAACACTAGTATCACCATTCGTATCAGCTTGCTTCAGCTCCTGTGGTGTTGAGGGCTTGATCTTAGTAGACTCCTATTTGTGTTAGTCGTATTTCCTTCTAGCTGTTTCAATGTTGTAGCTCTTCCTCTACCATCTAAAGGAACCATCCTTGAAGTGTTTGAGGCTAGCACATCGTCACCAATGTGTCCATGAAAAAATTTATGCATTTTGTTAGGTTTAGTATTCCTTGCCCTGCCTTTATAGCGGCCTACTAGATTTTTCCTTATTATATTATTCACACTCCTACTCATAGGATGTACATGTGATTTCCCAATTCTAGGATTGAGTAGAATGTTTTCAACAAGTTTGCAAACTGGTAGTCGTTGCCTTCCTTGATTAGTGACATTACTAGATGCTTCTTCTCTGCAGTCCCTTCAAACTTACAAGTATATTCGCCCATTGTGTTCCCTGGTCTTAGTAGCTGGCTGATAAAAAAAATTATTACCTCCATGCAAGACCGAGGCCTTACCACAGTTAAGTTAAATTTGTTGCTTTTGGTTGGGAGTTTGGTTTGTCTTTGCCAAAAAAACCCTAAATTTGCTCGTGATTACTCATGCAAGCTTCAACTCAAGCAAAAATGGCAGGTTAACCAAATAGAACAACAGTTGTAATGTAAAAGCAACATGTTTCAAGAGCCTTTCATGGAGGAGAAAGCACATTTTCATCAAGAAAGCAATATAAGGGTTTAAACAACACTTTGCCATAAAAGAGAACAACATTTTATCAAAGAAGAAGACATATTTCATGGGTCAAATCCAATCTTCATAAGAGAACAATGATTCCTTGAAGGTTATAATAGAGTCCACGAGTTAATAACAACTTTCCATGATGGGAACATCAAATCCATAGCATAGAACAATAAGTTTATAAAGTGAAGCGGCTGTTGGAAGTGAAGTGATGAAGGGTACTCCCCTTATTAACACAAACACCCACAACAAAATCGAGAACAACAAATTGTAAGGACAAGAAATGAGATTTCTATTATCTCCAATGAAATGGAATTACAATGTTCAGTAATATAACATGCACAACCACATGGGCATTTTCATTACAATATTCTGCAAGCCAGAGCCACCAGATGCATTTCCAAAAACTGCCCTAGATAACCCTACCGACCTTCATTATATAGGCAATTTTAACCACCCAAGAAGGTTCTAGAAATTTTAAACCTAAAGTTTAAGGCCGACCATCCCTAATATATTATTATTCATTTTTATTACATTAGAATAGGCCCCAAACAAATTTCAGAACTCAAAAGAAAATTTGAAGGAATTTCATTTTCTGCTATGTCAGGTAGCGCAATTTTCGGAGACCATAACTCACCGTCCGTTGATCCGATTGGCTATTATAACCCCATTTCAGAAATGCCACAAAGTTCTCTACAACAAATTTTTAAAAAAGTTGTAGTCTACCAAGGTTTTGACCCCTTTTGGAGCTTCTAAAGCCTTCAAAACTGAGTTCAAAGTTTCTGTACCATACTGCCAATACCAAAAATTGTCAATATCTTCAAAACTAGACTTGATCTTGCAATGAAACTTTATGGCAGGCTGATATAATAAAAGTGAACCTCCATGGAAAAAAATAAGACATTTTGAACTCAAATGAAGAAATTACTAAAACTAGTAATTTTCCATTAATAACAGCTCTGCACAAAGATAGCGCTTATTGAAAAGAAACCAAAAAATATTTTTGGGTGATGAAAGATTTCCCTTACACCCAGGATGCTCCTGCATTAGACACTCGGGGTAATTTGAGAAGTGACCTCGTTACATCTTAGGTGTTCAAAGGAAAACCAAGATGGTTAACCTCCTCCCTTGATAGCCACGATGAATCTTCCACAGATCGTCCCTTCCATTTGACTAAATATTCTTCATATGTCTTGTTCCTTGTGCTTCTGCCAACACGACTATCCAAGATATCTTCAATCTCTTCTGTTGCTGAAGTAGTTTGTAGAATATTCAACTGCGCTTATGTGACCTAATCCTCAACACCTCCTTCATGATATTCTGTCAGATCTGAAATGTTAAATACTGGGGAAATATTGAGTTCACTAGGCCACTCTACTTCATAAGCATTTCTTGAAGCATGCTTCTTCAATATTTTGCACGGTCGAAACTGCTTCATCTTCAACATATTGTATGTTCCTACTGGAAATCTCTCCTTTCTCAAATGAACCACATGACTTCATCCCCCACCTATAATTCCTTCTGCCTCCTTTTCATGTCTGCCTTAGCCTTGTACCGTGTATTCATTTTATTAATATGCTTCCTTACCTCCTCATGCAATTTCTTAAAGTGTTCTGTAAAGTCTTCAACTTCAGCGCTACTTGTCTCTCCTTTGTCCAACTTCCTTAATTTTGATGCATTTATGAGACTACTTCCACATACTATCTAAAATGGTGATTTACCAGTGCTCCTATTAATAGAATTATCATATGCAAATTCTGCCTGTGGTAAAATCAAATCCCATTCCTTTGGTTTATTTCCAACTAAGCACCTCAACAGATTCACCAAACTCCTATTCCCCACTTATGTTTGTCCATCAGTCTGTGGATGGTGTGCTGAGATGAAATTCAATTATGTCTTCAATTTTTTCTACAACATTCTCCAAAAGTACCCAACAAACTTGGTGTCTCGGTCTGAAACTATTCTCTTCGGTAAACCATGTAGTCTCACCACCTCTCTACAAAACAATTCTTCTACATGAACAACATCATTAGTCTTCTTTCAAGGAATGAAATGTGCCATTTTTTAAAACATGTCTACCACTACAAAAATGGAATCATGCCCTCTCTGAGTTCTTGGTAGGCTAAGAACAAAGTCCATACTAATATACTCCCATGGCTTCTCCGGTATAGGTAATGGCTGATATAACCTTGTATTTTGCTTGGCTCCTTTTTCCATCTGACATACCCTGCAACTTTGTGCAAATTTTTTAGCATCTTGCTACAACTGTGGCCAATAATAATTTTCACTAACCAGAGCAATGGTTTTATCTCGACCAAAATGTCCAACCACTCCTCCACTATGCTTTTCTTTGATTAGATTCTCCCTCATGGAACTCCTTGGAATGCACAAGTGACTACCTCTAAATAACACATCATCTTGGATTATGAAGTCCAACCATTTGGTTCTATCTAGAGTAACAAGTTTTCTACAAGCTTTCCAGCTTCGCCAAAATCTAGATCCTCAGGGTACAAACTCTCGAGTTCCTTGAACCCAACAACCTCAATCTGCATCTTTGTCAGCAAAATTTGTCTCTCGCTAAGGGAATTTGCAACCCTATTAGACTTCGCATGAGCCTATGTTTCAAAACAAAAGCGTAACTCTGCAAAAACTCAACCCATTTCAAATGCCTCTGATTCAACTTCCCTTGACTATTTAAATATTGCAAAGCTTGATGATTAGTAAATAAAATGAACTCTTTTGGCAAAAGATAATGTCTCCACTTCCTCAATGCTTGAATTATAGCATATAAGTCATGATCATTAACATAATATTTTATCTTGGCATCATTCAACTTCTTACTAAAATAAGCAATCAGTTTACATTCCTGACTTAGAACGACTCCAATAGCATTACCACTAGCATCATAGTCTACTTGAAACACCTTGTTAAAATCTGGAAGGGCTAAAATAGGCCTTTGTGTAACTTTTCTTTTCAACAATTCAAAACTCTTGTCTGCTCCTGCAGTCCACTTAAACTCTTTCCTATCCCCTCTCATTGTTTCAGTCAAGGGTCCACAAATACTACTGAAATTTTGAATAAAATTTCTATAAAAGCTAGCCAAACCATGAAAAGATCTTACCTCAGTAGCACTCCTTGGAGTGGGTAGTTCGAGGATAGCCTTCACCTTCTCTGGGTCCATTTTTAGACCTTCTGCCAAAACTAAAAATCCCAGATACACTAATTCTCTCATAAAATTTTACTTCTTTAGATTAATCAACAACTTCTCTTCCCTTAACCTCTCAAACACCCTATGAATATGCATTATATGTTCTTCCAATGTCTTACTGAAGATCAAAATACCATCCAAATAAACAATGACAAAGTTACCCAAAAATTCTTTCAATAATTGGTTCATGAGCCACATGAATGTGCTCGGTACATTGGTTAGCCCAAAAGGCATGACTAACCACTCATACAAGCCCTCCTTTGCCT
This sequence comes from Thuja plicata, assembly GCA_018584345.1. NCBI lineage: Eukaryota > Viridiplantae > Streptophyta > Pinopsida > Cupressales > Cupressaceae > Thuja > Thuja plicata. Next base: position 1,939,017 of record MU227975.1, on the reverse strand, counting down.
TGAAGGCTGTCTTCCATTCATCTCCTTCTCTGATCCTGATTTGGTGATATCCACTCTTTAGGTCTATCTTTGTGAAATACATAGCTCAATAACAAACAATCCATAATATAATTCATCCTTGGCAAGGGAAATCTATACTTGATAGTGATCTTATTGATAGCTTGTGAATCTGTACACATCCTCCATTCTCCATTTTTATTTTGTGCTAATACCGCTGGTACAACACATGGACTCAAACTCTCTCGGATCAATCCCTTCTGCAACAAGTCCTGTACTTGTTTGTTCAATTCCTCACTCTTTGTTGGAGTCATCCTATGGGCTGTCTTGTTTGGAAAACTAGCCCATGGAGTCAAGTCCATCTAATGACTGATCTTTCTCACTGGTGGAAATCCATCAAGTGCATTATCAGATACAATATCTTGAAACTCCTTCAAAAAGTTTGCAACTTCTACAAGTACATCTTGTACTTCCTCTTTACCATCTTTTGGAATTAAAGCAAAACACATATGCTCATGTCTCATACCTTCTATGGACTTCCTTCCATAAACTAAACATATTCTGAAATTACTACACACCTTTTCTCCTGTTTCTTTCAATGGATTCAACTTGTGTTGGACTCCATCCTTTGTCAAAGAATAAGTATTAGCATGACCATCATGTATAGCACGCCCGTCGAATTGCCAAGGCCTTCCTAGAAACAAATGTCATGCATCCAAGGGTATGATATTGTAGAGTACCTCATCTTTAAAGCTTCCAATCTTGAACTTCACTAAGCAATGCTCATTGACCAGGACCTTGTGGTCATCCTGCACCCAGGAAATTTGGTACTGACGCATGTGTTTTTTCCTTTTCAGCTTCAACTTGTAGACCATTTCTTCAGACACCAGATTATCAATGCTTCCACTATCAATAATCACTTCACAACACTTATCCTCACACTTGCACCTAGTGCAAAATAGGCTCTTCCTCTGATCGAATTCTTTCTCTTCATTTATTAGAGTCCTCCTGACAACTAGGGTTTCTCCTATCTCAGCATCATATGAGTATTCTGGCCGAGCTTCTTCATTTGCATGTACAACTCGTGCATGACCTTCTATCCTCTTGTTCATCCTTCCTTGACACTATGGACATTAATAGGTTTGATGTCGTTCTTCCACAATGGAAACATGTCCCACCGAAACCTGCTCTTCCTGGTCCTTGCCCTCTTCCTCTTCCTCTTCCTCTCTAACCCCTATTTTTTTTTATCATGGGAACGATTGCAATTATTTCCCCTATGATTCTGACTGCTACTTGACTCATCTTTCTTTTTCCGATCTTCATTTCGGCCTCCATAAGACCGCCCTCTATATATTCCACAATGACCTCTTTCGCCTTGCTTGCTTTTGAACTTCTTGTTCAGCTTCTCTTCCACCCTTAAGGCAATCTGGTACACCTCTTCAATACTGGTCATTGTAACCAGACTCAACTCATCCTGAATACTTGGCCTCAACCCATGAAGATAACATGCAAATTTTTCCTTCTCAACTTTTGCATGACCTGTTCTAATGAGGACTCAGTAGAACTCTTCGCTATACTCCTGCATAGATCTTCCCACTTGTTTCAACCCTTGCATTTTCTTTAGTAGATCAAGCTCATAATCAACGAGAATGAATTGTCTCTTCAATTTCTCTACCATTCGGTCTCATCTTGTGATTTTCTTCTTTCCTCTTCTATTCCTCTCCAACTGAATCTCCTGCCACCAAATTTTTGCATGACCCTTTAGTTTGGCCTTCACAAATTTGACCCTATCTGGATCTTCGACATCTTCATACTCAAAATATTCTTCTAGATCATTGATCCAATCGATCAGTTCCTCTGGGTTAATATTTCCCGAAAAATGTGGGAACTTCAATCTTGGGTCTCTTTCCAATCTTGGAAATGACCCTCAAAAACCTATCCTCCTCAGGATCTCTAGGCGCTTCTAGTGCTTCTTGGTCACCTTGTCCTTCTTCCAATTCCTCTTCACTTTCATCTTTAACCGCAATATTCATTCCTCTACGCAACTCCTCTTGCAATGTTTGCACTTGTCTCTAGAGGGCTCTAAAACCCTCTTCTGTCACACCTGGAACTCTCCCTCCACGGTTCCTTTGTGGAAGCATTTTTGGCTCCTATCACTCGAACCCACACTCAGTCTTGGTGCAATCTGCCTCACAGTCGGCGATCTATCTACACACTTAGGAAAACCTGCTTTGATACCACTTGATGAAGGGTACTCCCCTTGTTAACACAAACACCCACAACAAAATCGAGAAGAACAAATTGTAAGGACAAGAAATGGGCTTTCTATTATCTTTAATGATGAAATTACAATGTTCACAAATATAACATGCACAGCGACATGGGCATTTTTATTGCTTGATATTCTGCAAGCTAGAGCCACCAGATGCATTTCCAAAAACTGCCCTAAATAACCCTACGAGCCTTCATTATATAGGCAATTTTAACTGCCCAAGAAGGGTCTAGAAATTTTAACCCTAAAGATCAAGGCCGACCATCCCTAATATATTATTATTCATTAAATTATTACATTAGAATAGGCCACAAACAACTTTCAGAACTCAAAAGAAATTTTGAAGGAATTTCATTTTCTGCTGTTTCAGGTAGCGTACTTTCCAGAGACCATAACTCATCGCCCGTTGACCTGATGGACTATTATATCCCCATTTCAAAAATGCCGCGAAGTGCTCTACAACCAATTTTATGCGAAGCCCCAGTCAACCAAGATTTCGACTCCTTTCAAAGCTTCTAAAGCCTTCAAAACTGAGTTTGATATTTCTGTACCCTACTGCCAATACCAAATTTTTTCAACATCTTCATAACTAGACTTGATCTTGCAATGAAACTTTACTGACAGACTGATATAATCAAAGTGAACCTCCGAAGGGTTTTCACTCACTAAAAAGCAGAGAATACATTTCACACTATTCTTGAAGGGATTATTCACAATCCTTGGAGAGTTCTTTTCACACTTTTGAAAGAACGTATATGCATAGCAGAGAAGTTATTCTGTCTTTCGCAAAGATAGTTCAAGGGTCAAGAGTTTTCCTTCACTGCTGTTTAAAGAGAAGTTTTGCCATTCTTATGGGTTATTACTGTTTTCATCAGACATATTCACTACTCTAAGTGTTGGAGTTGAGCTAATTGTTCTTTGTGTCTTTACACTGCCCTTTTAATGTGTTAAAAAATCATTCACTTTTTGAGGGTCTCATACACTGCTTCAAGAGGACAATTCACTGTTTTACGGAAACACATATCCACTGTCAAAGGTTTCAAGATGCATTAGCTCTTCTAGGACAATACTTTGACAATTACATGAAATCTTTTTACTGTCTTTGATGAGTTTATATTCACTGTTTTGTGGACATACAATCAAAATTAGGGTAGATAGGTTCACTGTTTTTGAAGGAGCATTTAATCCATAGAACGGAGGCATTTATTGCCCTTGATGAGAGAATATTCACTGTTTTGAAAGAGATCAGTGAACTATCATAAAATGCACATAGAGATCAAGACATGCTAAGAGAACAGAGAAGACACAGTCATGGAGAGACAGAGACATGAAGAGCAAAAGTGTCGTATAGAAAGAGATACAAAAGGCACTGCCATAGGGTAGAGGTATCCTTATCATGAAGAGCAGAGGTATGCATGCAATGAGCACAATGGAGACGCTGTCATGAACACAATGGAGACATGTTGCTAGACAAAAGAGAGGAGACATGTTAATGTAAACAAAGAAGAACTCATCATTGTCTATTAGATCTTCCTCTCTGCACCTTCACCGGGCTTCCACTATCATTTGGCTACATGTGTGGACTCAAGCTGTGGAGAGCGGTTCTGTTCTCTCCCTTTCAAATAGTCTACGAAGCCTTCCAAATTGTTTCGAGACGAACCTCCATTCATCACTGCTTTCTTCATAATTTCTCTAACACTCACAACATTACTCCTAAGTTTCTTCCCCACTTGCCCATCTGTGTCCATAAATTCTGCTATAGTGACTGCAATCTCCTTGCGGCTCAACAGCATGGATCTCATGTTATTACAACTTCTAGAAACTTGACCCAGACTCATGGCCACCCCCCATTCATCCACAGTAAGCCTGCGGTTGGTATACTGGTCTGTGACCAGAGGAAATGCGAGCATGGGAACTCCCAACCAGAGGCTCTCCATGATAGAATTCCACCCACAGTGGGTGAGAAACCCACCCACAGAAGAATGGGACAAAACACCCACCTGAGACACCCATTCAACAACCAAACCCTTTTCTTTGCTGCTTTCCATAAACCCTTCTGGCAGTATGTCTTGAACGTCAGAAGCAACGATATCAGGACGTAGAACCCAAAGGAAAGGGCGCTTGCTGTGCAGCAAACCCATGGCCATTTCATGAACTTGTGCTTTGGAAACATGGGCGTAGCTTCCAAAGGACACGTACACAACAGAATGTTTGGGCTTGGTGTCGAGCCAACTTCTGCAGTCCGACTCAGCCCACATGCTTGTCCCCAAATCAGGGTGGTCTGGAAACAAGGGACCCACTGAGCAAAACGGGATTCCCAACTGCACTTGGAGCTCTTCGACTGTTTGCCACTCCAGCTCATCGACTGTGTTGGAAATAATCCAATCTGCGCCGCGGGCAGACTGAAAAGCTTGGTATATAATTTTGTGCTTCAATGTTGATACATCCCGCTCTTGCAGATACGAAGGAAGATCTGTTAATTTCAAAGCTGGAGCCCCAGGAATGTAGTTTATCAGCTCGTCCTCTGCTACAGAAAGTCTACCATTATTTTCTCAAATGGGATGAGCTTTAAACTGTGCAAATCTTCAAAAAAATTCACAACGTTGTTTATGAAAAAGAGTAATATATATTACCGTTGCTCGTAAAGGGATGATGGCCGTTTTTGAGGAGGAGGTCCCAGTGATAATAAATGGAGAAGACCATGACTGACTGAGTCCAGAAGGAAACGTGTGGAATCCCAAATTTCTTGGCTATGCGGTCTGCCCAAACGAAAGCCGTATCGGTGATGATGCAGGAGATTGGAGGGCCTTTTCGCTGCAGATCCTCCATCAATTCCTCCACGTGGGACTCCATCTTATTCAAGAGGGCATTGTTGAAGTCATGGAGATTGAGAGATCTGTCGAAATCCTGAGGCAATCCGTCGGACACAAATGCTGATCGGATGTTAGAAGCAGAAGTGTGGGAGAAAGGGTCGCGGCCATTGTTGGCTTTGATGATGCGGGAGTGGCATCCATGGGTGCAGACAAGGGTGAGAATGAGACCCTTGGCTGCCAGATGCTTGGCGAGGTTATAGGTTGGAATGATGTGGCCTTGATATGGATACATAAACACTACAGCATGCACGTTACTCATCTTTACTTCTCACAGATTTCTTCTTTGTAGTTCTTGCCTCCAACTGCAGCGGAGGGGACAATCCTTAAGTACTGATTAATCTTTTAGCTCCTTAAAGTAATTGGTAGATAGATGTCATTCCATGAAATGCAATGATGGCAAGCACTGGAAAATGACAGGTGTAACGCCTCCTAAACTTTGGCCAGCATTAAAGAATCTTAGTTGAACAGTGGGAGTTAGAGATAAGGCAGCAGTGACGGGAAGAGAAAGCGGTAGGAGAGGATAAAAGAGGGTGATTGCGTAAGAGAGTTGGTTAGAGCAATTAAAAGATGGAAGACTATAAACCGATGGAAGAGAGGAGGGGGTCTATTTACAGAGATCAAATATCTATTAGTAATTACAAATATTTGTTATAGATAATTTTTATATCTAATACAAAAGGACTAATTCTTCAACATAAAAAAATTATTTGTTTGTTATAAAACTAATACATTATTAGGCACATGATACTATAGCATCTGATGCGATGCTAGTTTGAAATAATTTTTGACCAATGAGAGTGTTTTTTTTTTATCGTACCATATTTGTAATGTTTTAATTTATTATTCAATTTTAACTATTTCTAAAATTCGTTTCTGCAATTTTTTGATTGGTTCGTACTGTGAATAGTCATGGTTTCAATTTTTTGGCAAGCAACATTGGGGTAAAGGTTAAAAAATTGATGTGAATCTTGGTTCGTGCAAATTTCTGTAATGATATTATTAGAAGACCTGAGATGGTTGAAGAATTTAATGTCTTAGTTGTAGGAATAGTTCTCATAGTTGGCAAGGGTACAATTATTGCCAGAAATTTTGCTGACCTTTTTGATTGCCAAGGCAGTGGATTTTGAGTTGTCTGTTTTTTTGTAGGGTGAAATGATGAATGACAGAGAAGATCCAACCAAATCTATTTATTTGTGGACTAAGATTTTAGTAGGTACTGTTAAGCTGAAAGGTCACCACATAATTTGGGATAAATCTCGTGTAAAACTATTTGAGTTTTTGCTAATGAAAACCTCAGACAGTGTTTGATGCTGTCAACAACCGAATTCCTCAATTTTGCTTCAGAACAGACTTTTAAAAGGCATTGGTAAGGTAACGTGCACCAACAACTTTCATATTTGCTTGTAGTTTCTTGTTGAGTTCATAGTTGCAGAAGCTACGCTATATTTATTTAGTTTTATCAAATTTGAAAGTATTCTTCTCTACAGATTGGCTACTATGCTTTGAAGTTCAACTGTATTGAAGTCATAGGTTACAACAAGTAGGGTTGCACCTGAACATTGTTTTTGCTCCATTGTCATTTTAATGTAAAATAATAATGGATTTGGGTTTCAAGATTTGTGGGGTTAATTCAACCATGTGTTATTGAATGGGTTCTGATGCTTTCAGATTTCGCAGTATTCAGAAAAAGTGCTATCGATATAAGCCTTTGGTGTACATACATTTTGAATCAGTCGAGTGCTCTGGGTCTTTTATGCTGCTCTTTGTTGTTTGTTGTAATGGTTTTCTTTCAAATGTTAGGGTAATTGGTAATTTTGCAGTAGGTTTTGCATCCAATGAAAATAAGCTCCTTACATTGTTAAGAGCTAATAGAGTAAGGGCATTGTACAATATTTTGAGTTCTTTGAAAAATTTCGTTGTTGTTTGCGTTTGAAGTTTTTATACTGTACAAGTACAGTTGGTTTATATTATATAACAAGCTAACCTTGGACTCAAACTTATCGTACACATTTATTGAACTCTTGTATTCCTCATTGTTCATCATATTTGCCCTAATGGTATTATTGAGGTCTAAGATGATTTGGTTTGCATGTGAAAAATGGATTCATTGCAAAATTTTAATGGTCAAAGGGCCCTTGTATTTCGTAGGAGATTCATCAGGCTTCATAAATTGCTTTTTGGTTTGATATTTGTTTGTTGTTTTATGTAGAGACAAAGATTATCCCAACGGTTCCATTCTGTTTATTTGTCTTCATACAGACACAAAAACTTTTTCTGAGGTAGGCATTTTTCATATTGGTTTTGCAATGTTTATGTCAGCTGTCTGCATTGTTTGTAAGCAATTAACAAATTTGAGTTCCACTTAGAAGCTCATTTGGTCCAACTTAAGTTTGAGTTTATTGCAGGTTAGATTTGGGACGTATATTAATGCAGGATGAATGAGTTTTGGTTTTATTTTTTCTCTTTTGAAAATTTTAATTAAAACCCTACCTTTAAAGTCATTCCGCTTGTAGTTCGAAACAAGGGAAGGTTCTTTGTGCAAATAATGTTTTGTAGGAGATATAGAATGCATTAGGTAAGCATTGAGGTTTTTATCATGGTTTCAAAAATGACGAATTGAATGAGATGAATATTTTGAGGATGCAAAAATTATGGGTTTGTCCAATTATTTTCCTGAGTAAAATGTAGACATACATATTCACTTTCTTACATTAGTTTCATTCAAACTTAATAAAAACTTCACAAACTTATCTTTACTACAAAATAAAACATATTTTGTCTTTCTTACCAGTTACAGGCTAATTTTATTTCGAATTTCACTTTATTAACGTAAGTTGTTAAACTTATAAATTAAAATCATACAAATTTTGTCTATAAAAGGCATGCCAATGTTTTAAGTCTATATAGCCTAGAACCTTGAGCAAGGAATAAAAATGCAATGGATGCAGTTCAGTCTTTTTGAAGCAGTAAAAATAGTAAGAATGTAACAGAGTAAATGTCAAAATTACATCTCTTGTTACAAACAATATTAAGGTGAAAAAGTAGTGTTCATAATTTTCGATTGAGAACACAGTAAAGAAAATATGCTTACACAAGCTAGAATAGGTGGTTGCATTATTTGCTTTAATCTCAAGCGTTCAACAAGGTAGGATATACCATAACCTAGCTATGTGATAACATTCAAATTTATTCCATTAGATTCATATCAAGATCATAACAAATGAAGATATATACCAGATGATCCCATAAAAATTGTTTTGAAGACGATTGCTATTAAATTAAAAAGAAATAAACAATTACAGGAAAATGCTTTTTTTTCTCGAAAAACAATATTACTATCATTAGAAAATGTTTCATATCTAGCAATAGTCAGACATATTTTTAAAACATATTTCCTTTGAACTCATAAATTGAAAATTTTTCTGTAGTTGCCCTCATAGGGTTTGCAAAAAATTTGTTTGCAGAAAATTTGATTTTTGTGTAAGGCTTTATTACTTTTTATATTACTGTTGACAAGTAAATTTTAGATGGATTAGAGAAAAATCCTAATAGGGCTTAAAAGCAGTGCAAATAAGTATATAAATGCATGTTCTTTCTTTCAACTTTTTCTCATCAATAAGATTTGTTCTTTTTAAATTTATGTTTGGAAAGCAACAGAATTGAAAGTCTGTAACAATGATTATAGGCTTGCATTTTCAATATGTGGGTTGGATGTCTTTAAAGATAAATCATAAGGGTCAGTGTTTGGCATGAATTTAGAAATATTTAAACAACTAATTAATTTTAATTAGTGCGTGGAAATAAATGTTTATTGAATTATATTTGTCAATTGGACAAGCACTGTTTGTAGCAATCCATCGAGTGTTGTGGTATTTATATGAAAGTAAAATCAAAGTTTATATTTCAACAAATTTTTAGAAATTGATGACAATATTTTAATTCGTTGTCCATATTTTATTTGACAAATCGAAATCACTTTTACTTTTAGTAGGATTATTGATACAAACTTATTAACTTTTTCATATTAAGGTTCAACACATATAGCCTTGGTAAGACAACTTTGGGAGTTAGATCATCAAGAAAGTGAAGCCATTATTTTGATATCAAGTTTATGGTAAGCCTATGAACTTTTATTGGAGAAATAGTCTACAGTTCCATTTTCATGCTCCGTTTACTTGGTTTTAAGTACAAATTATAGGACTACCAAAAAAATTAAAATTATTGTAAAATGGTAGTTCAAGTAACTCTATGAAAAACATATCTTTGTTTACACTCTTTGTTAGTTAAAGTCATATTTCTTGGAGGACAATAATTTTTTTGTCGAAGAGTACATCTTTCTGTTCCTAAATTTTAGGTCTAAGAAATTACATTTTAAAAGTATGTGGAAAAATGCCTAGATGCATAGAAGAGCCATAACAACTCTATATTTTTAGTTTGTTTGCATTTTATAAATTATTTTAAAAGTCTGTATTTTGAACAAATCTGAAATGATACACATGATACTTCAGCCCAAATACAGTTATTTAAATTTATCATACCCTCAAAATCTTCAATATATCAATGTGAACTCTACGACATATTTTGAAAGCTGAAAATGAAGGAACGAATAAACATTCAAAGGCCTGAATGAGACTGTCCAATCATAGGTCCCATTAATAATAACACATTGTGACATGTATTTACCATTCATTATTCAAATGTTGAACAATCAGGAAAGTCCATAATAGGTGAAAATTATTTGCAAAATGATTGTCGATCAATTTTCTACGCAAACATCGTGTCTCGATTCTTAAGTAACTCCATGGACTTCTTAGAAAACTCTAAGCTTGTGTTGCATTTTTCTAATGCATATGTACAAGAGTACTTCAAACCTTCAGGCGGGTACAAGGAATTTATTGATGCATATGTTGCAGAAAAAGGTGATTCTTTTGTAGGGGGTATTATCTCATGAGTCACTTAAAGAATGTGAAGCTTTGTCTTGTGTATTCAGTGCTCTCAAATTAGCACTTTCTGGTAATTGTAAACTTGTACTTACACATGCCTTGGATAGTCATCATGTTCATCTGGGCGAGCAAATTTCAAAAAGAGTTTTAGAAGTCTACAATTCACTAATGTGCCTACAAATGCACATGCTTCCTTGCATTGATGGTACAGGTTGTGCAAACACATCTGGTTTGGCACCGGTTTGTCCTAGAGAGCATGACAATTGTGAGGAACCTTCATCTCAGTCCTCTCCATAATATTTAGAATCTTTTGCATTTGTCTTAATAGTTTTAATTTAGCACAATTGTCACGTGTCTGTGTATTCCTCCATTGTTATATTGATAACTTTACTTGTAAAAAGACTATAGATTTTCAACATGTTCACTATATGCAAGTCATAATTATATGGATCATTATACAATGGAGTGTAATATATTTGTTGAAAACCAGAGATGGAGGAATCTTACTCAAATATCATTATCATACCATTTGTTATCAATAATAATAAGTTTGAATACAACTGATGCAGGTTGGAAAAACACCATACACCAAAACAACTATCACATTTTGTAGTTGCAAAAGCAATATAGTAGTGCATCTTCGAAATGGATGGCTCCTTGTATGATGACAATATGGTGTTTGATGCAGTACTAGTCCTACTAATAGAAATGTGTATCATTTTGCTGCTTCTTGTGATGGTGAAAGACACCACCCATTTTGTCATGCTATTGACATGCAACATAGTTCTTTTTTTATGTATTTTTATTCATAATTTAATAAAAATATGTCCTTCTTCCTTCATTGTGATGTGAGCATTAAACAAAAGAACCGATTGCCTTAAAATTTTCTATAGCTTATCTATCTGAGCATCTTTAATTGTTCTGTAACTATAGTTAGCATCTAATTGAAATGGAAACATAGTAAATGTATAACCTTCATATATTGTAAATGGTTTCTTTGAATCGTTCATTTGGCCTACAAAGTCAACTACCAAAATGAGCAAATTGTCAGAGAAATCAACTTTAGAATCATACAGTGCGGACAATTGCAATCGTGAAAAATATTGATGATTTCAAATAAAACAAGGAAATGTTCCAAGCATAGCCAATATAAAGGTGTGAGAAGAGGTCCATGGGGTCGCTATGTTGCAGAGATAAGGGATCTAAAAACTAAAAGTCGCCATTGGCTAGGTACATTTGAAACTACTGAGGAGATCGCTATTGCATATGGAAAGGCTGCATTGTGCATGAAAGGAATCAGAGGATGACCAAATTTGGATTCTGATACTTTGGAAACATATAATATTATGCAAGAAAAAGCAATGTCATCTCTACCAATAGTGTCGACTTTCATGGTACAGAGAAATAAAACAAGTAGGAGTCCAAGTTCTAGTCCATGCTTTGACCTCCCTGCTAGTTTGGAACTAGAATCTTCATTAGTGCATAATGATTCTTTTGATATAAATCCTCATATACAAAGTGATTCTATCCCACCAAACACCTTTTAGGATGAATTTGTAGGGCAAAATAGCAGTAAGGGAACAAGTGCATTAACCTTTGACAGTGCAGAAGAAGTAATAACAAATTTTCCTGATCAACTTCAAAGTAATATTGATTTGTTATATACTTTTCCAGATCCAGGTTTATTAGAAAACATAGTTCACAGGTACTTACCATTTCCAGATATCAATGATGGCAAGAAAGATAGTTGTAACAACCATAATTATGGTACTACTTTTCAAGGAATTGAAAGTGTTTCAACTCTATCATACAATTACAACAATGATGGATCAAATTTGTTGGGATCAACTATGGACATATGGAAAAATGCATCCTCCAACTATCAACAGGTGCACGAATGCATTGGTATACCTTGGAAACAAATATACTTCTTACTTTTTATCTTTTGCAAAACAAAAGTATGACCAAAGTTAGACCACATGAATATACAATTGTATATACTTACCTTCTTTGATTGCACATGCTTTTTGAGTCACCTATTAATTGTCTCTCTTGACAAAAATTTTTAGGGAACAAAGACATTGTTGATTCTTCTAAACCACATTGCAAATTAGAGGCTGCATCAATAAATTGGGCTTCAATTGACTCTACTATATGCGTACACAATGTGCTTCATGGCACATAATGCAATAGCAATGTACTAGTTGGGAACATGTGCAACAACAATTTCTCCTTAACTGGTAAATGTCAAAGTGAAGGCCCTGGAGAACAAAAACATTGTGACATATGTATAGAACTTCTAGTTGAAGTTAGAAATTTGAAGAGGAAGTTACTGGAACTGGAAGAAAGAGTCAATGCTAATAGAGACCACACCTTCAAATTTTTAATAGCCAAAGAGCATCCACTTTGAAGTTGAGTTAAACATATTGATATTTTGCAATTATAATCAAAAGGAGGAGCCATAAATTATATTCCATGTTTATTACTTCTACTAGGGGATTTGTAATCGAAGACTAAAATTATACACTTGTAAATATACACATAGTAGGCAAACATTTGATTTTTGTAAACCAACTATTTTGTAGTAATAGAACACTTGAAATCTTTTTCTTAAATGGAAAGATACGAAAGCATGATTTTATTTTAAAAATCAATCAATGCTATTTCCTTTCTATGTGCATGAAAAATTTGTATGCATTACACCTTAATAATGAATTTAGTAGTATACTTTGATGTCCTTTTTCTTTCCATGCATTTGGAAATAAAATCTAATATACTCATCCTCTACACAAAATACATAGATGGGTTTATTTTGGAATCCAAGTTGGATATCGAATATAGAAAACTAACAACAACATACATTTGTGTGAAACAAAGAAGGGAGTTATCGGGAAGTAAACCAACAACACTACAAATGATCCCATCATAGGAAATTTTTTTTGTGGAAATTAATTATATCAATTTATTTTTTGAGGACATACAATTCAATCAATCAAGCTCATCTCTCTAAAAAATCCAATATAAAGAAGTTTTGAAACTAGAATTTACAACAGGATGGATGTTGACAACTATGTACCTCAAAACCGTTTGCAAACATATGACATTGACAAAACATTGGAAAAACAAGGACTCTATCGATTGACAACATTTAAATACAATGTTGGTGATTTCTTATTCGATTGTCTTGAACTACTGCTCAATTTTAAGTTTACATCCATTCAACTATGAAAAGGAAAAATTGACTACTTCATGAGGTGTTTCCAAAATGGGGACCCAGAAGCAATAAAATCATACAAAAATGGATTTCACCTAGAAAGCTTACAAGACCTACATAATGTAAAAGATCCCAACACTTATCTGCAACAAATGTGTCTATCTGCTACACCAACATATGCCAATGAAGATCTAGGTTTATGGGGAGATATATTTTGTATTCATTGGCTCTCGAAGTGGTTAAACATACAAATCTGTGTTTTCTCAGCGACAACTGGAAAGAGATATCTAGAATTCAACAAAACACTATATACACACCCATACTATATCCTTTTCCATGATACAAATCCGCTTAATGGTCGTTTTGAGCCTTTATTTAAAATTGCAGAGGAACACTTGAAACTACCAAAACTAAAACTACATAATCTTAAACAAATGATTAGGACTAAAAGAGAAATCTTGACAACTTAGAAGACAAGTAAACAACAATTGCAAACTAGTAGCAATTTTGGGAAACTAGAAAATCGAGTGGATAGTCATAAAGAAGAAATAACAAATAGTTTGCGTGAAACAAAGAAACTAATTTATCAAAGAATGCAAAAGAAGAATGAAAATCATGAATAAATTTCAAACATATCAGTTACGAGCAATGGTCTGCAGAACGCAAATGTCATAGTTTCATTGTACAAGCAGACATCGGGTCGTAAAATGAAGCAAAAGGAAAAGAAGCTAACACCAATAGAAAAATTTGAAATCTCTGTAAAGGACACACCCAAATATCCATGCACAATTTGTCAACTCCTGCATTTCAAGAAAGACATCAAACATTTTTGAGAGAAGGAGAAAATTACGTACTGCAAATTAATACACTGTAATTATCCAACTATCAATGACAACATTTGCAAAATATGTGAGATGGCTTTGAAACAATGTTGTCTTCCAAAATTCACAACACCACAAAACATCCACAATAATAGACCATTGAGACATGTGCAAATGCTAACATAGTTAGAAGAAAGACTTGTCTCTCTTAGAATTGTATTCACGCAAATTTGGGAACTAGGATACAAAAGATCTCAAATAGGCCTCATGAGATCCATAATAAATGTTCCTGTAAACATGGACATTGTTCAAAATGCCTTGCCACAGTCAATAGCAAACACTTCAACAATTGTTGTGCCTTTGAAAAGACGTTTGGAATATAAAAATGCATTTCAAGAAGGAATGGTGAGACCAAATATTATAATGCAAGGTCTATTTGAATTGAGCAATACAACATTGTACAAAATGGAAAAAGTACACATTAATAATGAATGGATACATATAGTACAATCAAATGATGCAAATGAAAGAAACAGTGAAAGAAGCTTAAGTGATTGTGATTCTCAGAGTGATTTAGAGAAGGACAACCTAATCGAAACATTGATACATGTATATACATATTCTAGATGTATACGCAACATGGAAGACAAAATTATTGAAATAAAACCTACTCAAGATTGTTACTCGATTGGATTATTCAAAGATAAGCATGCAAAATAAATGAATTTTCCAACGCTATTCTTTGGAGAGCCATGTGACGCTGATATTTTAGAAAAATTCAAATACCAAAAACTGGCACAATGGGAACTACTTCATTCACAACAATATTTTTCTCTTCACACGACAAATCTATTTTTCAAAGCCGTTAAGATACTAATACTCCAAGTTTTGTATACAATGTGGGTAAGAATAAGGAAAGGTCAATTAAAGGGCAGAAAGATCTTGGCAAGGGACGTGAAACACAAACCCAACTTGGAAAAGATTTTAAAATCAGAAATTGGATACGTTGATTTCAAAAGAATTAGAAATTCTCCTAATTATAAGCAACAATTAAAGAAAAATGTTTTTGCAATGATATGATAGCTAGGACCACCTACATATTTCATCACTTTTACGAGTGTAGAACAAAATTGGGAACCTTTTGCAGACACGCTTCAAAAACTGCACAATTTACGCCAAAGTAGATTACAAAATGATGAAATAATTTCTCGCACTGAGAATGAAAAATTCCTACTAGTTAAAAGAGATCCTGTAACATGTGCATGATACTATCGACATAGGATAAATGCAATAAGAAAATTGATATTTACAGGTAATTCATTTTTTGGAAAATCTGTTGATTACTTTTTTGTAACTGAATTTCAAAATAGGGGAAATGAACATGACCATCTCCTAATCTGGGTAGAAAATACACCAATCTATGGTAGAGAAAGCAATACAAATATCATAGAGTTTGTTGACAAACACATTACATGTAAAACTGACCACCTAGAACCTAGTTTGACTATTCTCCATAAACATCACCATACAAGACAATGTAAAAGATCATCGGGAAAAAAATGCCGGTACAATTTTCCAATCCCTCCAATACAAAAGACAATGATACTTGAACCACTAGATGATAAAAGTGAAACTATTATTGCAAACGCGTCAAACATTTCCTCAACTTTGCAAAAGGAAACTTATGACGCTTCCTTTACATTTGAGATGTTTATCAATGAATTGCACTTATCAGAGGATGATTACATCAATTAACTAAGGTCAACAATAGAGAAACCCACTCTATTGTTCAAAAGGAAACCATCTGAGATATGGAACAATAGTTTTGCAAAGCAGATGCCTGGTCTATGGAAAGTAAACACAAATGCACAATTTGTGATAAATGCATACGCTGCAACAATGTATTGTAGTTCATAAATGGCTAAGGTTGACAAATCAATGACACATGCATTTAAACATATACATGATGATCATCAAAGAGATAATATTGATGCTATATAGATGATAAGAAAATTGGGGAATGCTTTGTTGAACTTACAACAAATGTCTGCACAATAGGCTTCTCATTTAGTTCTCTCTCTTCCACTTAATCAAAGTTCTCAAAAATGTATAATCATCGATACAAGAGTAGATAATGACCGCATATTTGTTCTCAAATATGTGAAAGACTTGAACAATGAACCAGATGAGTTAGAAAATGTGATTGCAAAATCTATGATAGATAATTATTTGCTCGTCCATAAAACAACTCCCACATATGCTTGGCAGAATTTGTTTCAAAATATAATAGAAGAGGATATCAAATTAAACCAAAATCGAAAGAAATTAACATAATATGTTTCATCAACTACAACAAGCATATTGATTTGGAGAACCACTGTAGAGAACAAATTTTACTTTTTGTTCCTTTCACAATAAATGAAACTACACTTAAACACAATTTCAATTCTTGGGAATCTGCATATATTCACCATGAAGATACCATCTTACATAAACATGCAAAATTATGTTATTATGCAAATAGTACATGGGGAGATATTTAAAAAGAAGCTAATGAAGTCAATTTGAAAGAATGTGAGAGCAATAAAGAAAATGTTATAGCCAGAACATGTACAACCAAGGAACTATATGATATACATAAAGATATTGAGACAAATGCATATAATAAACTAGGGAACACACTCTACAATGGATTCAAAATAGGGAAGCATTCAAAAATAATGGATAACACCGAGTATTACAAACTAAAACAAATGCTGAATAAAGAGAAACAAACAATTGTCAAAGACATCGTGATGAAAAAGAGAAAAAACATGATAACACCAATCAATCTATTCTTGACAGGTGGAGCAGGTACTAGGAAGATGTTTACATTAAAAACTATTTACCAGGTACTTCTACGTATATACAACAAAGCTGTAGACAATGATCCTGACAAACCAAAGGGATTGATCACTGCATATATAGGAAAAGCAACATATAATATTGGTGGGGTTACACTCCACTCAACATTCCATATATCTTTTAACAAATCAGAATTCCTTCCACTAAACAGTGACACATTAGATAGGATGTCAAAGCATTACGACCAGCTACAAGTGCTCTTGATAGATGAGATCTCATTGGTGGGCTCAACATTTTTTAGGTATATAGACCAATGTTTACGTGATATTATGCATAGATCTACCTCCTAATTTGGGAATTTAGACACTATATTCTGCGGTGATCTCTACCAAGCGCAACCCATACTTGACTCCATTATTTTTGATAGTAAATCAACAGGAAAATATCTAATGCCATATAATTTTTGGAAAGACAATGTGAGGTTCTATTCATTGAAAGTGACAATGCGACAAAAAGATGAAAACTTTATTTTAATTCTAAACAGAGTCCGCAAAGGCATGCAAGTAATAGATGATATAGAATACCTCAATCAACATTGCATATGACCAATACCATTAGACCCAACTCTTCCATTCCTTTACTACAGGAGGAGTGGCGTAGATGCACATAACAACAAAATTCTAGAGATCATGCCTGGTGACAATATTACATTGAAAGCAATAGATGAATATGAGGAAAATTACAGTGCGATACGACTTTATACCCATACTACATCTCTTCCTCCTAGAATACATGTGAAGCCAAATGTGCTTGTAGAAATATATTCGGGAAACTCCAATAGTCAAGATGGCATACTAAATGGCTTTGACAGAATCTTTAAAACATATACAAAACATGACGACTTCCATAGTGTATGGATTAGATTCAATGACCAAAATATTGGTCTACAAAAAAAAATAAAAATGTAGGCTATGCTATAAGGAGTCTATCGGACAAGATTGGGTACCCATATTCCACATCACCAGGCCAATCCAAAAAACCTCAAATAACAAAAAAATAACTATTAGAAAACAACTCCCTATACAACTAGCATGTGCACGAACAATACATTAATCACAAGGATTGACAATGGAAGCTCTGGCATTTGATTCAACTATCATAAGACAACATGGTATAACATACACAATACTCTCGCATACAAAAACAATAGAAATGATATATTTGATTAAACCTCTAACACCCAAGAATTATAAAGTGAAGCAAAAAATTAATATAGAAATGGAACGTCTAGAGTCAGATGCACGTTGGAAAATTGACAATGAGAACACATGCTCACATGAAACATTACACTTTCTCTTATGCACATTAAATACTCAAAGTTTAAATGCACACACTAGTGGCCTAGTCAATGACAATGAAATCATGTCCTCTGACATTTTATGCTTGCAAGAACTGCATACAAATTCTGACAAAATAAATGTCCTTTACAAAAAATTTAACTACTCCTCAATTTATGGAGTACATGGCATTATGAATTTAACAAAAAAGAACATAATAGTTTCCAGAACAAAGCACCACATTTCCAAAAATGTAGAGGCAATGACCTCGACAATAATACTATCTAACAATGCAATTAATATTTGTAATATTTACGCAAGGCCCAATGCTCCCCTAGCAGAAATAACAATGACAATAGACAATGTCACCAACAATATGGAACCCAATAACATGTTGTATATTCTTGGAGATTTCAACATCGATATGACAACAACAAGCATATACAAAACAACTATTACAACTCATATGCAATACCACAAAATTAATTCCCTACTCAACCATTCACACAATATAAACAGGCCACTTATTGATCACATATGGTCTAACATAACAACAAACATTTGTTCCATTTATAGATCAGAAGCATACTGGACAGACCACCTCTCTACTTTCCCGCGAATACATCTCACACTGGAAAATAATTGAGCTAGAAGACATAAGAAAAATAAGAATAACAAAACACAAACACATCAATTCCTCCATTTAAACTACATTTATATTTCAACAGTCATATTCTCAATAGAAATGATGACATGTAATAAAAAACATCCACACAAGCATTCATCACAATATGCTAAGACTATTTTTCCATACAAACTATTTCATTTGCAGGGGAGAATGGAGGCAAACAAAAGACCACAGAGGGTTACACAAATTAAACTTCCACCGTTGCACAACTTCCTGCAATTGTATGAAAAAAATGGTGTCACTGATTAGTTTACAAATTAAATAACTGCATACTAGACATACCATCTCTCTACTTTCATGCGAATACATCTCACACAACAAAATAATTGAACTAGAAGACAAAAATGAATACTAAGAATAACAAATCAGGAACACATCAATTCTTCTATTTAAACATGTATATTTCAAAACTCACATTCTCAATGGCAATGATGATATTTCAAAAAAAACCTCCATACAAGCTTTCATTACAATATGCTAAGACAATTTTCCATCCAAACTATTTCATTTGCAGGGGAGAGTGGAGGCAAGCAAAAGATCAGGGAAGGTTACACAAATCAAACAAGATCAAACTACCAAAAGGTATTCTATTTATATTTTCATGTATCCTTAATTTATTGACGTTAACAATGAACAAGACAATAATGATCACCTTCTTGCAGGTCCAAAGTCAAAAGTGCCAATTGTATTTCAATAGAAGAACTTAACGCTAGAAAGAGTGGAAACACATTTGAAGGAGATGTGTTAGTAGTATACAAATTCAATCTTGACAAAATTAACAAGACACGTGAAGTTTGACGTGCAGACTTGACAAACATAAAAGCAGAAATGACAATCACACTCAATATCAATGGTAGCCTAGTACAACAACATGAAGAGAAAATTATCCCAGGAATGGGGATTTCCATTACAGGTTTTGACATTGCACCCCTAACTGAGTACGATCGTGGTGACTGTGACTATATTCTCATCCTCAAAGATACAAGCACAGTCGAAACTATCACCCGACTATGCAATGAATACAATTTCATTCCCAGTACAACAATCAAGCAACTCCTCAACAACACAAGTGAGTTCCCAATAAAAACAATAGGAGCGCTGGTGGTTGGAGCGAAAAAATGGGCTCAGTAAGCGCTCTTGAAATAAAGGACGGCCACACTGAATAGGTAAAAGGCTCTGTAACTAATATCTATCTTGTTCTTGACAGCTTGAAATCCATCCAAGCCTAGCTCACCACTACATAACAATTGAAGAACAACTCCAGAGGAATGATACTGCTGCTCTTCTTTTTAGAAACATTGTTAAGAAACTTGACAAAAGGAACACATTCTGTACAGGTCTGTCCACATACATATGCAAGTTAAATGACAAGAGGACCCTGGAGATTTTAAAAGAATTGTTGCAAAAAATATATGAGGTAAGAGACATACATTGCAAATCTATTAATATTTTACATTACATAACCTAATGTAAACTGATATGCAAAAACATGCATCAAGTTCATGGAATTTTGAAGGTAGAAAATCCATTTTCCAGTCCATTCAATGCAATCTGTTCACAGTGTCATTACAAATTTGATGGATATGGTATTTTGGAAGAGGAATTTGGGCATTGCATCAAGTGTGATCAAGATGTCAACTATGTGCACAAAATCCACCTCAAAACTGTGCTGACTACTGAGAATAAACAAACAATTCATTTCTCTATCAACCACTCAATAATTTAACATTTGATGTCAGGCCTTACCAACATAAAGTATGAATAATACATACAAGAGAAATCCAAAGTTGTCTTCAGCCTACGTGACATTGCCATTAAAGGATTCTTCACATTGACTCAAAGCAACGCAATTACACATGCCACTCTCATGCAAACTGACGGTACATGACACAAGGTAAACAAGGGAACACCCCATAATGATTATAGATTGAAAAATTGTTTAAACACTTATTAATTTTGAAAATAATCAGTGACACCATTTTCTTTCATACAAATGCAGGAAGCTGAGCAACATTGAAAGTTTGAAATATCTACACTAAACACTTTGTCAGGCCAAATTGCATGAGAATTTCATGTTCTAAAACAAAATAGGCTTTCAAAGTAGCTTAAAAACTTAGTCATATCTACTTTGCAGTTGTGATGACTACATACAAACTAATACATTATTAAGTTAACTCTAAGAAGACTTTTGTGTAATGTTATCTCTCAGTTACTAAATTTTGACACAAATGGAGTTACTCTATCTATTGCTTAAATTTAATTTTAAGTATACTCTTACTATTATTTTAAAATTCCATGTCATCTACATTTCTGCATTTCAATCATGCAATGTGCGAAATTTGCATTCCACGTAATTGTTAAATAGCATATTATGCTGCGCGCCAAGTCTGGAACTTGGAGTTGTCATTTGGTAGTATCTTGATTTGATTTTGATTCTTCAAATCACCTCCTTATATGGATTGGGAGTTTCATTCTAGTTTTGTGGATTAGTTCTTTTGATCATTTTTCAAGAAGAATGATTGATTGCATTTTTATTTCCTCTCAAAATTTCTTCCCTTTCGAACATGCATATTTCCAGTTTTTGGTTCGTCCTTCTATGATTAATATGACTGTTTAATAAAAATGTGTTTCTTCTACAAGAATTCAATCATTTTTATTAGTTATCACGGGGCATTTTTAATAAAAACGTCATCCATGACTGCAAATTTAATTCTTTAATAACTCGTATTTACTCTTTGATGGATTTTGTATACATTACCTTGATCATTTCGGCTTCATCTATGGTTTTACAGTGACGTTTTCTAGAAAATAAATTTTTATTTTTTATTTTTGAGCATTTCTTTTTTATTGGAAGCCATGGCTAGGGTTTTTAGAATGACATTTTTGATGAAAATGTGTTTTTTATTCATCTTTGTATCATCCATTTAAAAAACATGTTCAAATTATGTTCAAGCCCTCCTCTTGTGGCCCAATCATTTGCATTCCAAAAAATTGAGATCTTTGTAGGCTGATTGAATGGATATCTACAATCAGACATAATATTTAACTATTTCACAATACTCATGTTCTATCTCTACCCATCTTTTCTGCCTTTTACTGTTGCTTACCTCACTATTGTTTCTATGGTTTCTCTGTTCCTGTCTAAACATGTGCATCAATAACTTCCTTTTACATACCCTAAACTTTCAGGTACTCTTGTACAAAATGCAGTACAAGCTAAGAGTTTTTGTCCTCACCCCTATTTATTGTATTTTTTATATGGGTGTGTTGGTTGTATTTCATGTTTTTGCTGCTTCACCTTGTTTCTTGTCTCGCCCTCTGCAAAATTTCAGGTGTTCATGTTAAAGCCTTGCCAAAATTGCTAAAACCCTGAAAAAACCCTAGTATCCAAGTGTTAAACGATGCATTGAAAGCCTTGGTCATGTCTTATGTTTCATCGTTACCTTTTTCAGTCACTTAAGACATGTGCTTTAAGTTATGTCACTTCATCGCGTTGCCCAGGACGAATATACCATATCCTCTCCCGACTTCGCTTTTCCATTGTGTCGCGTAGTCTCATTACGAAACCGAATATTCCTTCAGTGTTTCAAGACTTGGCGATTTCCTTCAGTCGGGTAGTCGCAGGACCCTTATGTTATAAACTTTGAAAAGAATGGGACCCACTGCTCAGTCAGGTGATCGCAAGAGAAGTCAAAAAGTCAAAGCAATGTTCTCAGACTTCGCGATTACTTCATGTCGCGTGGTCGCTAGATCAGGCCATAGAAAACAGTTAAGTTTTTCTTCAGTCGCGTGGTCTCGAGATCAAATGGCCGTTAGGAGATAACAGTCCCGATTTCGCGACTAACTGTTTGATGTTAGCAATTTCCCTCAATCGGGAAGTTGCCAGAACAGGGTGATGACTCAGCTTTCCAGTATGCATTGAATGGACAAAAGAACAGATGACATCTGTCATAAGGTAAATGGTTGTCGGGAGGTCGCCAGAAGGAGGAAATGAATCAAGCGATTAAGAGACTAAGGTATTTTTGCCTTTAGTCGCAAGGTCTCCAGATGAATTAAGGGCGTGCCTGATCATTCAGCGATTAAACGACAACCGTTCGATGAAAGAATTAGATGATCCAGCGGCAATCGCGAAGTCTGGAGATAAAAGTGCCCCAGGGAAAAGGTCCTCCCGACTTGGCGATTAGGGTATGTCGCAAAGTCGCTATAAACAGAGATAAGGCACGTGCTATATGATAAGGTCAAGTTAAACTTATCTCCCGACTGCGCGACTAAGGTTTTCATGTGGTCTTGAAATGAAAAGTGAGCATCCAGCGACATAGCGATAACTATAAAGGTTAATAAGTAATGGCTTGTCGCCAAGTTTGGAAAAGAATGATGAGTTAGGGTTAACTCCATGCGACTTTGATTTCAGTATTGTCGCCTGATCGCTAGATGACTTGGGTCAGCCAAGGTAAAGAAAGTATATTGTCGCTAAGTCTGGAGATCAAACCATGGTTAAGGAAAAGGGCTAGCGACAAAGAGACTTCCTACAGTCGCGTGGTCGCCTGATTATGAGATCTAAAATGCGGCGACAAGTGGATGACATGACAGAACGGATATCTTGGCAGCCAATCAGAGGATAGAATTTTGATTACTGTGCACAAAAGGTAGCTGAGATGTATGACAGAGAACGAATCAGAAGATGACATGTCAGCTGTCTTAAATGGTTTATGATTGCGCCAAAGATCTATATTTGAAAATTTGATTTCCTGTCAGCTTCGTGCAACTACGACTAGGTTTTTCAAAACTCACGACATGGAAAATTAATGGCAGAACTGACGTTTCCAAATTATGAGCTATGTACTCTGAATCGAAATGGCTATAAACGGATGATTGTGCATTCATTCTTGTTCACCGTGCTTTCAAGATTTCAGAGCCAGGTTGATTATTTTCAGTGAAAAGTGATATTCAGAGAAGTTGCAGTATATCCAAGGTGATCAGAGTTTTCTAATTTGCAGAGAATTGTGCTCAGGACAGATAGCTGATATTGAAGAATAGATTTGTTTCAATATCGGTTCAAACAAATAATTTCAAGCTGTCACAAAGATGAGTAGAGTTGTGAGCATTGCTTCTACAAGTGGAGGCAGTGGAGAAGAACAAAAAGGAAAACCTAGCTACTCTGATGAATTTCTTCAGCTGCTACCAGGTTCAACATAGAATAGGAAGATTGATGCAGGTGTGTTTAAAGATGACTTCATGAACATCAGAGATGCTGCAACCCCGGGCACAATAGGTTTCTCTCTTTTTTCATACTTTTATAAAAATTCTGATAAGCCTATCCCTATTTCAAACCCTTGGATATCTGGTCTGGGTAGGTTATTAGTGCCTGATGTGTTTCTAGATGTTGACCTATTTCTGGACTTGGCAAACCATTATGATGCCCTTACAAAGACCATCAAAAGAGATGATGGCACTGCTTTGCTGATACTGAATAGGAATTCTTTCATGCAAGCATTTGGTCTATTCAGCACCATGTCTACTAAAATTGACATGAAGAAGCAAGAAAAAAGGTATAGTGCTAAGCCTGGTGTGGCGAGAAGCTTGTTGAAGAAGCACATGCCAAGAGAATTAAGAGATTATGTAGGTCCTAAGGCTGAACCTTA
>MU227975.1:1894989-1910300 GCA_018584345.1 Thuja plicata | reverse complement strand
GGAGCTCAAAAATGAAGAAGGACCTTATCCAGTCCTTAACAATTAGGCTTTTCTTGTCTCTGAATCAGAATTAGAAAGTACAAGGTTCAAATAGGCATTTCAAGCATTGTGGTTCATACAAGAAAAATCCCTAACAGGGTGAAAGTTCACATCTTCTTAGATGGCCATATGTTCTAGTTATTTTCCAACTAGATGTTTAATCATGATGTTTTCTTAAAATTAAGCTCATTTAGTTTGCTACCTTATTTAAAAAACCTTCATTGAGTGTTGTGCATTATGGACCATGTATTATACAACGCTCCATTGCTTCCATTCATTCACATGTTCTCGTCTTAATTATAGTGTATCAATTATGTAACAATGTTATTACTCTTCTACGCATCTAGCATTTCTGACACTTTTAAAATGTAGTTTTCTAGACCTAATAGTTGTGAAAAAAAACTTGCACTCTGACAAATATGACTTAAACTAACAAAGACTGTAAACATAGATTTAATTTTCATATAGTACTTGAACTACTATTTTACGATAAATTTAAATTTTTTGTTGGTCCTATAATCTGTACTTCAAACCAAACAGATGAAACATGCAAATGTAACTGTAAATTGTTTTTAAAAAACAGGCTTGTAGGCTTACCGTAAACTCCAAATTGAAATAATGTCTTTTATTTGTTGATGATCTTACTACCAAAATTGTCTTACCAAGGTTATGTGTGCTGAACCTTTAAATGAAAATGTAAAAAAAAATGTATCCATAATCCTACTAAAAGTAGACATGCCTAAGACTTCCCAAATAAAACAAGGACAACAAATTTATACATTTCTCACCAGTTTATAACATTTGTTAAAATATAATGTTTGATTCAACTTTCACACAAACACTACAAAACTCAAAGGATTGCTGCAAAGAGTGCTTGTCAAATTGAAAAAATGTAATTCAACCAAAAATTCATTTCAAACGTCTAATTAAAAATTAATTAGCAGTCTAACTCTATCTTAGGTCATGCCAACTACTGACCCTTGTGATTTATCATTGAAGCCATGCCAACCAAATAATAAAAAAACAAAAATACAAACACTGTTCCCACTCCAATCATCATTACTACTGATTCAATTATAGGTTTACAAAAGAAAGCAACTTTTTTGACAGTCTAATATTTATTTCCAGACACTTAATTACAAAAATTAGTTGTATTACTCTTTCTCAAATAATGCCAACCATTGCCACAAATGTTTATAAAATTAAAAGTGTATGAATATTAGTAAAATTGTCCACAAATGATTAACTTCTTCAATTGTAAAATTATTCTAATTTGCCTTTGCCAAAAAAAAAGGAATCACTACTTATACTTGCATTTGTTCATACTCAACTTGTTTCATTGAAGATTTAGTTTTCTAAATAAAACCATTTTGCAATTGATTTTATTTCACATTTCTTGACTTGTTCAATTTTACTTTCTCATGTCTAGTAGAATAAAACTAAGCTTCTAATATTTTTTGGTTCAATTTTCATAATAGTAAATACATATTATGACTAAAAAAATCCTTTTAAAACAACACTATAAATTTGACATTATCAAAATTCAATCAACTTTTTCATCGGTAGGAACTAGATGCTTACGTCCTTGTTATACAATATACAACTTATATCCAACACAAAGGGACCAATAGTTGAACACTAAAACTTTTTGACAATCTCACACATTTCATAGGAAAATACAAGGCATTTAGGGGAGAGGGACCAGTAGTCGTAAGGGCTAACCTTTTATATTTTTGAAAAGATAAATTGTTAATATAAAATACTCTAATGAATATACATTGCATTGCTATCCCAATAGTTATGCACATAAGAATATTATTTGTACACTAAGATAACAAACTATAATATTTTATTTGAGACAAAAAATTATTTATTTTACTTATTAATGAGTTTATTTTTGTGTTTTTAATATAACATTTATAGGTTCCTATTTGTTCAAGTATTAATCCATTTTTATCAACATCTCAATTTTTTTTTATTTACTTATAGATTATTTAATTATAATATATAGTAAAAATGTGTAGTACGAGTGAATAATATATTCACAACTCAGTGATCGATTATTGAAATTTATGAGGGAGATTTTATATGAGAATTTATGAAATGTTATGTAGAGTGAGAAGCCATTGTGAGGCTACTAGGGGAGAGGGGCCACTAGGTGAAGAAACTTTAACTTGATTGTTGGGATGTGTCTTACGCCGCGCCGGCAAAGATTGTTTGCTGGCAAGAAAGTGAGGAGTAGACATGGCCGGAAAATCATGCGGGGGTTTGCTTCTAATAAGTTTTAGGAATGCAATGTATCATTCTTTCCCATTAACGTGGCGCTCAGAAAGCATCCCATACAAACAATAAGCAGATGATGCTCCATTGACTACTTTACACACGTCTTCCAAATCTATATTCCATTTGGTTATAAGGAGACAGTGCTCAAGGCAGAGAGGCAGCAGAACTAAAAAATAATAATCAAGATTCCAAACTATTTTGAGCAATTTTTGAAAGTGGTTCTGATCACTGGCTCATCTTCTTGCAAGATTCCAAACTATTCTGAGCAATTTTTGAAAGTGGTTCTATCACTGGCTCATCTTCTTGAATTGGAGAATTTTGGCGTATAGACGGAGGGATTCGAATTGAGGAATTTAACTAAGATTTTTTTTATTGAAATGGAAATTGGGGGCAAAGAATTGCGGAATGGCATTTTGGTTTTGAATGGGGTTTGGGGAAGAATTTTTGGAGTGTGGATTTCTTGAAAACAAATTGGGGAAGTATTGGAGTTTTCAGAATTGGATTTTTGAATCGCTACTTGCTGTTCGAAATTACATCTATTGGCGGATTCAATCCCCATCTTCCACTTTCTTCATATATCTCTCACAACTGAGGTACAATAATTAAGTTGTTACAATTGTTTGTTCAACTGGATTATAATGTTATTTTTGT
Source organism: Thuja plicata (assembly GCA_018584345.1). Taxonomy (NCBI): domain Eukaryota; kingdom Viridiplantae; phylum Streptophyta; class Pinopsida; order Cupressales; family Cupressaceae; genus Thuja; species Thuja plicata. The sequence continues at coordinate 1,907,327 of MU227975.1, read as the reverse complement.
TTGCTCATTTTTGTCAATAGTAAGGAATTAGATCCTTTCCTATATCGAACATTGACATTTTAAATTGGTATTTGTTTCTCCATTCTATTCTTGTTTGGGTCAATTTCTTCCTGAAATTATTGACGCCACTCAATATTTTTCTTTTAAAGTTGTGTTATGAGCCGTTAAAGCCTTTTCCTTGGGTGTACTTTTTGTCATTTTTCTACCTGTGCATGGTTTACACTACAAATTTCATTTCAGCTTCCAAAGTGCAGCCTGCGTGTTGACATGTCTACTTATTTTTCTCATTGCGAAATTGGTGTGAGATGGTTGATCCACATTTTGTGCACAATAAATATTCATTTGCGCCACCAAAGGTTTCACTACGCCCATTCGTATGACTATGTAACATGCTGATACAAGTCTTACAATAAAGGAAGCTTCTAAATTCTTAAGTGCCCTTTTGCATTTGTGTTTTGTATCCTTCCTGTTCTAATCTGTGTTTTTGGTCCTCCCTAAGGTTGCAGTTTTAGAGTTTTCTCATGCTGATCTGGCGCCACCTCTCTCGGCATAGGCATCCAATTTTTGCTGTTGTTATTTTAGCATACTTTTATTCACCTCCCTTGCAACTTCAAGCCGCTACTCACCCCTGCTCTGTCTTATATATATAAACATATATGGTCATTTACTCTGCAAACTTTAGATCTGCATTTATACCTTCTGAAGGTTGGTTTTTTTTTTTTTCACCTTTATGCTGGTGTTGCTACCTTACCTCCTATATTGGCGTTTTGTTTGCTGTTGCCATCATGGCATCGTTTTGGACGTCTTCTCTCTTTTCTCGCATGGGCTTAATAATGTTGCAGTCATCATTATGTAACTGGGCGTACCATATTTCTGATTGAGAGATTCAAGTAGAGGACTGTCTTTGGGGATTTCTAGCTATTCTGTAATTTAAGTTACTAAGCGCTTGACATAGTGGTTCCCTTTTTATTGTGGTTAATAGTTTGATGAGGTTGTTTTCTCTCCGTGAATCAACGAATGTAATGCATATTGTATTAGCATTGACATTGCTCAAGTTTGGAAAAGGAGCTATTCTTACTTGGGCCTTCCTATGATGCCTTTACCCATTATGACCTTATTTATGCCTTAACCTATGCCGCTTATGGTCTAGCTGCCCTTAGAATAGTAGGGGCCGTAGCCCATGCTGTTTGCCTTTGTTGCCTTTGCTATTCCCTCTTCTACTGTGGCTATGAAACAGGTACAGGGACTGTCTGTGGTTCCGAGCGAAGGGATGCCATGCTTCTGGGACCTCCAAGCATGGTTTATTACTGGTGGCTAGTAAACTAGGTAGAGTTAAGACTTATTTTATTTCTCGAGACAAAAATCATAATCATGTTGCTTGGTTACATGAATTGCAAAGTCCATGAGCAATGTATGAAGGAAGATAATGCTGAAATTGTGTACATACACGTTCTACCTGTATAAAGCTATTCCCCTATACTTGATGTAGAAGACCATGGCCGCCCCATCTTCCTTATGGTCGCTGTAAGACCCACATTTCTTACTGCTCATTTTGCCCTAATTTGTGAAATCTGGTAGAGGTGGTTTTCTTAGTCTGTGTTTTTGTGGTTTTGTTATAGCATTTGCCATTGGTTTGCTTGTATGAATTTATCAACTGGGCAGAGACTATGCTCATTTTGCCCTGAAGTATGAAAACTGGTAGAGATGTTTTTCTTAGTCTGTTTTTTATGGGTTTGTTATAGAATTTGTCATTGTGTTTTTCAAGGTATAAGTTTTCCACTGATTTATTTCCATATTAAGGGGGTTTACTCAGCTGCAGCTCATGGGCATTGGATTGGTGGTATCCATTTTGTCTATGGTAGCAGCTACTTTGGTTGAAATCAAGTGTCTCGATATATTATATCCAAACTCATCACTTGGAACATGACACAGTTATGCCGGTTCCAATGAGCATCTTGTGGCAGATCCCCCAATACTTCTTGATAGGTGTTGCAGAAGTGAGAAGTCTTTTACTTTACAGGACAACTGGAGTTTTTCTATGAGCAGTCACCTGATGCCATGCATAGTTTGTGTAGTGCACTTTCTCTTCTTACCACATCGTTAGGAAATTATCTGAGCACTCTAATTCTTACCATTGTGACTTCTATCACTACAAAAGGAGGGAAGCTAGGATGGTCACCAGACAATCCAAATGAAGGTCACTTGGATTACTTCTTTAAGGTTTTGGCTTGTCTCAGCTTCTTGAATATGGTGGTGTATACTGCTTGTGAACATAGGTTTACTTACAAGAAAGCTAATTGAAATCCAAATCCAAATCAATTGGGGATCCATTGCTGTAATCCTAAGCCATGGCAAATATTATACATGCACAAGTTCGTAAGGATAAGGGAGAAAAGGCTTCTCCTAAAAATCTTTATTGAAAAATGAGATTTTTTTAAATTGTAAATGTTTATTCTTGTATGATTCCATGATCTCCAAAATGTTGAATCATTTCTAATGTTCAGATACTGGTTTCGTAGATGGAACTTCTACAAATTTTCGTTTTCCTAATTTTGCTATATATAATTTCATATTCTTTGTTAGGTAACAAGCTGGTAAGTTGCTATTTAGGAAGCCTTGTAAAGCCTTCAAAATAATGACAATTTTAGCACTGCATTTGTGGTCATTTGATTTTCCAATGAACATAAAAACCTGAGTTACCGGATTCGTGTCATAGACCCCAGATCCGGTTCCGGGTCCGGATTCTCTACCCGGTCTGTGCTGGATCCGGGCAGGGTCCGCATTTTGACCTGTGGGTCCGGAGGGATCCGTGGCCCGCGGATCCAGACGGACCCACAGGTCAAAATGCGGACCTTGCCCGGATCCAGCACGGATCGGGAGGAGAAAACGAGGATCCTCGAGGATCCCACGTGAATCCACAAGGACCCGCGGCCAGCCAAGATGTAAAGTGGTAAAATTAAGACGTTTTTTTGCCTTGAAAAATAACTCTCAGAGCCTTTATAAAATAATTAAAGTCGGTTAAGCTTTTGGGGGCGCTGCCCCCGAAAACCCCCGCAGGGGCGCTACCCCTCGACCCCGTCCTGTATTGCAACAGGGAGCGCACAAGGGGCGCTGCCCCTAGACCCCACAAGGGGCGCTGCCCGTTGATCCCGTCTTGGGGGCTTTGCTCTCAAACCCCCATTTAATAATTTGGGGTGGAAACTGCGCCAATAAAAGTGGGGAGGCTCCATATAGAAGATGATGAATGATGAAGAAGTGAATATCAATAAATTATTAATCCATTAGTTGAACTTCAAACAATGATACTTGAACTGCTGTTATGATTTAATTTTAATGTTTTACTTTTGAATCTTTGAGATTTTGCATTGATCAATGATCAAGCATCATAGATTCATACTATGAAATGATTTAGTTTTAGAATTATGTATATTTCTCTTATATATATATATATATACACACTCACGAACCCCTACAAACCCAAACGGCAATTTTTTTTTTCGCGAATCCACGAACCGGATTCACGAGCCCGAATCCGAATCGGTAACTTAGATAAAAACTTGAGAACTAGATTGGAATGCATCGGTTTCTGCAATTTCCTTGTCTCTTGAATGACATTCTTACATATTTTCCAAAGCAAGAGCCATGTATCGATTTTTGATGTACTAAAAGTATCGAAATAGAATAGAATTGAAAAGTAGTAGAATTGGAGAACGACTTAGTGGATGGCATGATGTGCTGAAAGAATCGAAATATAATAGAATTGGAAAGTAGTAAAATTGGAGAACGACTTAGTGAATGGCATGTAGTATCAAAGAGGAAAGGTGAACCTACAAAAGTTTGCTAGGAAAGTCTTGAAAGTGGAGAAAGGATCGGCATAGGGAATGGAGTGAATATTTAAGATAATTTGATTATCTTTCTGTGTATCATCTTTTTTGATCATTTTTGGTAAAATGCTTTGTGAATCGAGTGTATCGGCTTAGCATGTATGGACACGTGGGTTACGGTGGGATAGCTTCTGAAAGATGTTTTTTGTTGCTTTTGTGGTTGGAAAATTTTGCAGGAATTTGACTATGGCTTACCATATGGTCAAAAGCAACTTCTAGAATTTGACTATCGCTTGTGGTATGTCGAAAGCGAAATGTCGAAAACCAAGATGTAATTATTCCACTAGATGTTTCTCTATGTAGAAAAAATATTATGGTAAATCTTTTCATATCAACACCACAATATCATCATTTTGTATATATTTTACTATCGGCGTAACCATTGCACCCCTCAAAGGTGCAAGTGCTAGTTGTAGCAAAATGTCTCTACGTGTGTTTCTTTGTTTTTGTGTTTGAGTTTCAAGTTTATAGGTTGGAGAGTTTTGTTTTACACCACTGCTGCAACTGATTAGAGTTCAGATTTTTGTTAGTCCTTGTTCTGATGGTAACTTCAACAGAAAAGTGTCTTAAATTTATAAAAAATGTTTTTCTATAATGTGATTGGGTTGGTGACAGATTTTCAAGGTAAAATGCGAGTGCATTGCAGGATTATTATTAGTTCTTGCCAGAACTAAAGTGAAGGCACATACACTTTGTTGGTGAGTATTAAAATGGAAACTTCCAGCACTGTCCAATACTGTCCGCATAGACTTTTCCCTGTCGACCATCATATTTTTCATGTTTATTATGAGTGTACAATATGTTTGTGCTGTAGTTTAGAGTTTTCATTTCACATGTATTTTGACTAAGAGTGTTCATAGACCTCTATAAATAAGACGCATGGTTGTAATCGATTGTAGCAAGTGAATAAGAATTATGTTTTCTATTTTGTCTTCTTCTATCTTTCACACTTAAACATTGATTGCTAGGGGAAGCAAATGCAAAGATTGTTAAAAAGGAAGTGGTGGAAAATGTGACCTGCAGTAAAGCAAAATCACGTAGCAAGTGACTTGCATGGTAAATGGAGTGTTGTTTCGAAGAGAAAGCAGCATTTGAACAGAGTGAACCTTAGCGGAACGAGCGAATGTGTTCACCATAGCAACGACGGTGTTTGTAACCATTGTCTCTAGCACCTAGAATGCCTCATTTATTGTAATTATTAATTAATTAAACTAGCAATCGCACCTTAGTGTGCAACGACGGTGTTTGTAACCATTGTCTCTGCATCACCTAGGATGCCTCATTTATTGTAATTATTAATTAATTAAACTAGCAATCGCACCTTAGTGTGCAATGGGTACACCGCATAGGTATGAAAGGTTAACTAAGTATTTGTCCCTTTGTCTATCTCTCCCACTTTATGTCTCCCTCTATATCTCCCTAGATCTCTTTCTATCTTTATCTCTCAATCTATCTCTTCACCGTATCTATTTTTCTTCCTCATCTTTCTATCTCTCCCTCTCTCATTCTTTCCTTACGTCTCTTCTATATATATTTATCTCTACCATCTCTATCTACCCCTTTCTCCTCTCTCTTTATCTATCCCTTTTATTCTCTACATCTCCCTCTCCTTCATATCCATCTCCTTCTCTATCTTTGTCTTCCTCTCTATTGCTATCTCCTTACTTTTCTCTCTCTCACTCTTTCCCCTCTATATCTACCTCTTTTTTTTTTGCTATATCTCCCTCTAGGTCTCTTCCTCTCTCAAGATTTAAAACATAATATGACCTTGTTGGTAAACATTTTAAATAACAAATCATAAAAATAGTTCTATATTATTATTTTAAAAATTGTAATAATTTAGTCTCAGCATTGCTACTACCAAATCTGCTGGACTTGCTGAACTGAGACAACCTTATAGATTTAAGCTTCTTCATATCCAACAAGAGCTGCATTGCAGTGCAGCTCCTGTCAAGGGGAGGCAAAATGGTTTTGTTAATACTTGCATAATTAAGATTTGGATACATGTCAATTTTCCACGCAAAACAATTTACACCTAATTTCACTGTTATTTTTCATTCCAAGGAGAGGAGGGGAGCAAGCCAATACAATTGATAAAAGCTTTAGCTATTTTTTACAATTGACAAACAAATATGAAATGCTTGTATTACAAATAAAGCACATCCATCTAGTTGATAGAAAATCTACATTAATATTTAATTCAAAGAAAACATTAGTGAGTCGAAGAGTTATAATAACTATATCATTCAAAGAAAACATGAGTGAAGTCGAAGAGTTATAATAACTATATCAGTAAAAGTAAAGTGTTGCCATCATCATGTAACAGAGCTCATCCAAACAGCAAGGGTATTGTCAAATTGTCAAATAGTTCCCAAGCAATATAAAAGAGTGACAATGCAACAACATCTTTAAGTACTGTGCCCATAGAAAGCAAAAACAATACATCCCATAAGCTATTCAGATTCACAACTGTCAAGCATCAAAATGATGGTATAATCTATATCAATTTATATGACAAGCACCTTCAGTTTGCCAATTTGATTGGTGCTTCACTAAACTCTTTGCAAGTTTCATTCATTACATTTGGTGGCAATGGTACATTCATGTCCATCAAACATTTGGTGTATTCAATTCAGATGATTGGCTCAGATTTTTTTTCGAGGCAAAACGATGAGAGATTATGAAGAAGCAATGTTGATTTGATTTTGGATTGTAAAAGAACTGGTAACAGGCTCAAGTCCTATGCAGGGATCAAGGATGTGCATGAACAGTTTTAGACATCTTCAACAAAGAGAAAGTTTCACTACTAATTATGGCACCCCCTTGTATGGTCATGTTTAGGATGAACTTCAAAATTTAACTGCTACATTTGGGACTTTTCTTGACAAGCTAGCCAGGCACGTTCAAAAAAAGTATGTACCATAAATTTATAAACAAATTAGGTTGTTATCGGCAAGACAAACACCAGATTTATTTTGAGGCCAAAAAGACCACTCTCTTTGGTCCTCAAAGAAGCTTGGGACAGTTGAGACGTATATACTTCACAAAACAAATATAGTACATTAATGTGTTCAAAGATCATTCACTTTTTGAGGGTTTCATACACTGCTTCAAGAGGACAATTCACTATTTCACGGAAACATATATCCACTGTCAAAGGTTTCAAGATGCATTAGCTCTTCTAGGACAATACATTGACAATTACATGAAATCTTTTTACTGCCTTTGATGAGTTTGTATTCACTGTTATATGGACATACAATCAAAGTTAGGGTAGATAGGTTCACTGTTTTTGAAGGAGCATTCAATCAATAGAACAGAGGCATTCATTGCTCTTGATGAAAGAATATTCACTATTTTGAAAGAGATCAGTGCAGTATCATAAAATACACAAAGATCAAGACATGCTAAGAGAACAGAGAAGACAGTCATGGAGAGACAGAGACATGAAGAGCAAAAGTGTCGTATAGAAAGAGATACAAAAGGCACTGTCATAGGGTAGAGGTATCCTTATCATGAAGAGCAGAGGTATGCATGTCATGAGCACAATGGAGACGCTGTCATGAGCACAATGGAGACATGTTGCTAGACAAAAGAGAGGAGACATGTTAATTTAAACAAAGAAGAACTCATCATTGTCTATTAGATATTCCTCTCTGCACCTTCACCGGGCTTCCACCATCATTTGGCTACATGTGTGGACTCAAGCTGTGGAGAGCGGTTAGGTTCTCTCCCTTTCAAATAGTCTACGAAGCCTTCCAAATTGTTTCGAGACGAACCTCCATTCATCACTGCTTTTTTCATAATTTCTCTAACACTCGCACCATTACTCCTAAGTTTCTTCCCCACTTGCCCATCCGTGTCCATAAATTCTGCTATGGTGACTGCAATCTCCTGGCGGCTCAACAACGTGGATCTCATTATATTACAACTTCTAGAAACTTGACCCAGATTCATGGCCACCCCCCATTCATCCACAATAAGCCTGCGGTTGGTATACTGGTCTGTGGCCAGAGGAAATGCGAGCATGGGAACTCCCAACCACAGGCTCTCCATGATAGAATTCCACCCACAGTGAGTGAGAAATCCACCCACAGAAGAATGGGACAAAACATCCAACTGAGACACCCACTCAATAATCAAACCCTGCTCTTTGCTCTTTTCCATAAACCCTTCTGGAAGTACGTCTTGCACGCCAGAGGCAACAATATCAGGACGGAGCACCCAAAGGAAAGGCTGCTTGCTGTGCAGCAAACCCATGGCCATTTCATGAACTTGAGCTTTGGAAACATGGGCGTAGCTTCCAAAGGAGACGTAAAGAACAGAGTTCTTGGGCTTGCTGTCGAGCCAGCTCCTGCAGTCCGACTCAGCCCACATGCTTGTCCCCACATCATGATCATGATGGTCTGGAAACAGGGGACCCATTGAGCAAAAATGGATTCCCGATTGCAATACCAGCTCTTCGACTGTTCGCCTCTCCAGCTCCTCCACCGTGTTGGAAATAATCCAATCTGCGCCTCGGGCAGACTGCAAAGCCTGGTATTTTATTTTGTGCTTAAGTGTCGATACATCCCGCTCTTGTAGATGCGAAGGGAGGTCTGTTAATTTCAAAGCTGGAGCCCCAGGAATGTAGTTTATCAGCTCGTCCTCTGCAACACAAAGCCCACCATTATTTTCTCGGATGGAATGAGCTTTCAAGTGCTAAATCTTCAGAGATTTTTTATAGCACTGTGATCTGTGTTCGAGCTGTTTATATAAATAAGAAAGACGAAACAATATTACCGTTGCCTGTAAAGGGATGCTGGCCGTTTTTGACGAGGAGGTCCCAGTGATAATAAATGGAGAACACCATGACCGACTGAGTCCAGAACGAAACGTGTGGAATCTCAAATTTCTTGGCTATGCGGTCTGCCCAAACGAAAAACGTGTCGGTGATGATGCAGGAGATTGGAGGGCCTTTTCGCTGCAGATCCTCCATCAATTCCTCTACGTGGGACTCCATCTTGTAAAAGAGGGCATTGTTGAAGTCATGGATATTGAGAGATCTGTCAAAATCTTGAGGCAATCCGTCGGACACAAATGCTGATCGGATGTTAGAAGCTGGAGTGTGGGCGAAAGGGTCGCGGCCATTGTTGGCTTTGATGATGCGGGCGTGGCATCCATGGGTGCAGACCACGGTGAGAAGGAGACCCTTGGCTGCGAGATGCTTGACGAGGTTATAGGTTGGAATGATGTGGCCTTGATATGGATACATAAACACTACAACATGCACACTACTCATCTTTACTTCTCACGACTGGTCCACAGCTTTCTTCTATTTAGTTCCAGATCAAGAGATAACGTGATTGGGCTGCTGACAGATTTTCAAGGTAAAATGCGAGTGCATTGCAGGATTCTTATTAGTTCTTGCCAAAACTGAAGTGGAGGCGTGTACGCTTTGTTGCTGAGTATTAAATTGGAAACTTTCACTGTCCAACGCCGTCCACAGAGACTTTTCCGTGCTGATTATGAGTGTACAATATGTCCGTGTTGTAGTTTAGAATGTCCATTTTCACATGTATTTTGACTGAGTTGTATGACTATGACATATTCCAGAATGTTCACAGAAATCTATAAATAATACAAATGGTTGTAATCGATTGTAGCAAGTGAATAAGAATTGTGTTTTGTATTTTGTGTTCTTCTATCTTTTACACCTAAACAGTGATTGCCAGGGGAAGCAAATGCAAAGATTGTTTAAAAGGAAGTGGTGGAAAATGCGACTTAGAATAAAGCAAAATCGCTTAACAAGAGGTCTGCATGGTAAATGGAGTGTTGTCCCAAAGAGAAAGCGACGTTTGAACAGAGCGAACCCTAGCAGAACGAGCGAATGTGTGAACAGCTGGACAAGACCGCAAACCTAATCATCAAAATCCATCGAAGAAGAGAAGAACTACTCAAAGAGCTACAATTAGATTAGGCTAGCTGTCGACTGGTGGGTCCCATAGGCTGCTTTGGCCTCGTAGACGTTATTAAAATTCTTCATTCATTCATTCAACCCTAGCAGCGACAGTGTTTGTAGGGTTTTCTGTAAATAATAACGGATAAAATCTCAGTTGCTCTGGCAGAGGAAAGGGTACCGGTGGGCAGAATTGGAAGAAAGGGACGAAGTAACAGGGGAAACCCTAGTCGGCGCCGTGGAGATTAACAGTGACAGCAAAAACGACACACTGGAAGGGACTGAAGCGGTTTGATCAACGGAAAAATAAGACTTAAAACTGAAGGTACACTTGCCAATAAGATGCCCGAGCAAGAGTCCAACTCTGATACTGTGGTTATGCAGGAAGTGTTGGAGACTATTAATTTTTCCACTCAACTGAAACAAATTGTCAATTCATACATTTAAAATAGAAGCTTCCCACCAACAACTTTCCACCAAAATCTAGATGTTTCCAACTGCCGACCACCATATTTTGCACATGTAATTTGACTCTGCTGAATGACTGTATTGCATTCTAGATTTTTTGAAGACCTCTATAAAATGAGGCACATGTAACAGGTTATGCATGGAGTTGATTGATCAACAGATCATGAGGTAGAGAAGATGAATGTTGTAACATTTAAGTTTGTATGTAATGTTTGATGAAATAGATAAATATAGAGTTGCAGTATTGTAGCACATTGAGCATATATCTGTGTTATATCATTTTTGTGTTGTTGTTGTTTGTGTTTTCTTCAGCTCCATCAAATTCAACGAAGTGGTGTTAGAGCTAATGGTTATGAATGGGGAGTGCTTCAATTTACAAAATTCTTCTTTGTAGTTAGACTGCAAGTAGAGTACCATATTTTTATTACAAACTATATGTTCTCAGCGTTTAATGTGAGCTGTGCTATGTGGGTATAAATTCTAGAAGTTGTGTTTGAACATTGATAAATGGTTTCTGATTTGTTGAACAAGTTAAGTAACCTGGGCTGTAAGTTGTGTACCACCAGCTCAAGCTATATTAGAGTTGTTTGCACACTGGAGCACAAAGTCCTTTAATTTACTGTTACGTATGCAATGTGTAGTTTCTTCCTTGTTGAATAGGCTGTCCCTTCTGTATCATGGATCTTTTACATAAATGCTATAGAGGGAAGTTTTGCAAGTGCTAGCCTACAAGAGGATTTACTTGAGGCAAGTAGTTTGCATTAGTTGCTTGAAGACTCCAGTTGAAATTGTGGAATGAAATTGTTCAAGTCAACAAGGGACATCTCTTTTGTTTAAGGAAGTTGGTTGCCAATACTATTTTTTCAGATAAAATTACAGTCGCCAAAGCCTGCATAGCATATTTTTTGTCATGTTTAAGGGATCACTCCCATAAGAAAGAAGAGGGTGTTGTTCTGAAGCCACCATGTGAAGACAAACACCGTATAAAGGAAAAGAAAAACAACGGCGTTGATTTGAATAAGCTGCTAGTCACAGATTATAGGCTTGGAAAAAATGTTGAAGGTTGTCAAAAAGTCTGATCATGTCATATGAAAATAAGGCAGATCTCCCATTCTTTTCGCAGGCAACACAAAGGAAGAGTGAGTGTGTTTTTAGAAGTATTGAAGATGATCGCAAACATTGTGATAGTTTTAGTGTATAGAAGTAGATCAAGAAAATATATTTTGTTGTTGGGAAAGTTGCTACTTAAAAATTGTAGTCGTAGAAGATCTTGGGTGTCAAGAACCAGCTGTTGAAGAAAGAAAGGAGATTGCAAGAAGAAAGGTTGTTGGCCAGCAAGAAAGATCGCAGATGTTGAAGCTTTTTGATTGGAGGTAAGATGGCATGTTTAAAGTTTGTTGTTTGGAGACAAGGTGAAAGATTTAGGAAGAGGCATGCTAAGTTGTTGTGAATTCAAAAGGAGATTCAAGAAGATTGTAGGTAGAACCTTGTCATAGGAAGTTTCTAGTAGCCGTTGCTAATAGAAAAAAAAGAAAAAAATAGGTTGTTGATATGTAGTGACGATTGCAAATAGTTAAGGGCCCGTTTGGACCACGGCATATCGGCCGCAATTCTTGCATTCCGTATTCAGAATACGGTATCCACTGTTTGTGGTCGACTCTGAAAGATGGAATTGGAATTTCGATATTCCAATTTGACCAAAAAAACGGGCATTCCATCTTCCACTTGAAAAGGTGGAATTGGAATACCATCTTCGCATGCCCATTTTCGAATTCCAATTTAACTGGGTCGTCGGGTCCGCGTGGGCGTTAATGAGCAGTTTGACATCCGCGTTTTCATTTTCGTCGAGTCCGTGTGGGCGTTAATGAGCAGTTTGACATCCGCGTGCCTTCGAAACCCTACTGTGCGGCTCTTGCTCTTTGGCGTTTTACAAGTCTTGCTCACCGCTCTTCGGCGTTTTACAAGGTATGAACTCTTGCTCTGGATATCCGTTCGACGTGTGCCCTTATGCTCGGTACATTTTTTAGCCTTTATGCAGTCTTCATTTT
>MU227975.1:1818953-1868219 GCA_018584345.1 Thuja plicata | reverse complement strand
AAATGACCAACGTTTTTTTTTTTTTTTTTCTTATATCCCGTTAACGTCGCAATTGCGACGTTGTCGTGTTATAATTGAAAAAAAAAGCCAAAAACACATAACATTTGCCTGCCGTCACAATTTCACCCCAAATGTATTAGTGAACCTAGTCCAAACATACCTCAAGACATTTCAACCTTAGCATATAGTTTTCTATATTTCATTCCTCTAAATATTAAACAAGCAAAGAAACGAAATGAAACATCATACAAAGAAGACAAAACACAATAAACACGATTTTATCATGGTTCGACAATTTGCCTATGTCCACACTCAAAGCAGGGAATTCTGATATTAACACAATATCCAATCAATACAATGATACAATCCAATCAATCATGAATACATGACTATACAACCATTTATAAAGAGCTCTTCTAAAAACAAAGAGAAAAGGGAAATGAAAAGTCATATGACAGTTGAGCTTCATATCCCAACAATCCCATCATCCTCACCAATTGAACAACCATTTAACCTGTACTTAAATATAAATATAAATATATCTTATTTCCTTATGTAAATATGTCATCTGTTAGATATTTTCTACGAGCTTCCACTGTCATTGGCTTCATATGTGGGACTCAAGCTGTGGAGTACAGCGGCCCTGCTCTCTCCCTTTCAAATACTCTACAAAGCTTTCCAAATTGTTTTGAGACGAACCTCCATTCATCACTGCTTTCTTCATAATTTCTCTAACACTCCCAACATTACTCCTCACTTTCTTCCCCTCCCGTCCATCTATATCCATGAATTCTGCTATGGTGACTGCAATCTCCTGGCGGCTCACCAGCGTGGATCTCAAGTTATTACAACTTCTAGAAACTTGACCCAGATTCATGGCAACCCCCCATTCATCCACAACGAGCCTGCGGTTGGTATATTGGTCTGTGAGCAGAGGATATGCCAGCATGGGAACTCCCAACCACAGGCTCTCCATGATGGAATTCCACCCGCAGTGGGTGAGAAACCCACCCACAGAAGAGTGGGACAAAACATCCAACTGAGACACCCACTCAACAATCAAACCCTGCTCTTTGCTGCTTTCCATAAACCCTTCTGGAAGTACGTCTTGCGCGCCAGAGGCAACAATATCAGGACGGAGAACCCAAATGAAAGGCCGCTTGCTGTACAGCAAACCCATGGCGATTTCATGAACTTGTGCTTTGGAAACATGGGCGTAGCTTCCAAAGGAGACGTAAAGAACAGAGTGCTTGGGCTTGGTGTCGAGCCAGCTCATGCAGTCTGACTCAGCCCACATGCTTGTTCCCAAATCATGGTGCTCATGAAACAAGGGACCCACTGAGGAGAAAGGGATTCCCGATTGCACTTGCAGCTCTTCGATCGTTCGCCTTTCAAGCTCCCCCACTGTGTTGGAAATAATCCAGTCTGCTCTGCGGGCAGACTGAAAGGCGTGGTATATAATTCTGTGCTCCGGCGTTGATAGATCCCGCTCTTGCAGATACGAAGGGAGGTCTGTTAATTTCAAAGCTGGAACCCCAGGAACGTAGTTTACCAGCTCGCCCTCTGCAACACAAATTCCACCATTAATGAGCCTTAAACTGTACAAATCTTCAAAAAAATTCATAGCACCGTGACCCATGTTCTTATAAAACGGGAGAATATATATAGATTACCGTCGGTTGTGAAGGGGTAATGGGCATTTTTGACGAGGAGGTCCAGGTGATAATAAATGGAGAACACCATGGCCGATTCAGTCCAGAAAGAAACGTAGGGGATTCCAAATTTCTTGGCAATGCGGTCTGGCCAAACGAAAAACGTGTCGGTGATGATGCAGGAGATTGGAGGGCCTTTTCGCTGCAGATCCTCCATCAATTCCTCCACGTGGGACTCCATCTTGTAAACGAGGGCATTCATGAACTCGTCGTGGTTGAGAGATCTGTCAAAGCCATGAGGCAATCCGTCTGATACAAGTGCTGAACGGATGTTAGAAGCTGGTGTGTGGGCGAAAGGGTCGCGGCCATTGTTGGCTTCGATGATGCGGGCGTGGCATCCATGGGTGCAGACCACCGTCACAAGGACACCCTTGGCTGCTAGATTCTTGGCTAGCTTATATGTTGGAATGATGTGGCCCTGTAATGGATACATGAACACCACTGCATGCACACCACTCATCTTCACTTCTCACAACTATAGACTATAATCCTACTTTGAGGCGTTTCTTGTGTGTTATATAAAATTAAGCAATAGTTGGAAGGGTCTAAGTGAATATTAAATATGTAGTGGAGATATATTTGTTAGTATAGTAGGGTCTAATAGTTTGTTTTTTTAAGTTTAATATTATTAGTTATATCATGATAAGTTAGTAGTTTGATTTTATAGATATAAGAGTACTTATAATTGAGTGATTGTAAGTATTCACAATTGATAAATATCTTTTTTCAATAGAAAGAACAATAAAATGTCTCATGTAAGAATAATAAATTATATGTATTGACTAGTAGTTTGAATGATGTGAGTATTAAATAGAAACAATAAATTATATCTTTTTAAAATGTAAGAAATAATAAAATGTATGATGCAAGAACAATAAAATACATGTATTGACTAGTAGTTGGGAGGGTGTGAGTGAGTATTAAATAGAAACAATAAAATATATCTTTTTCAAATGTAAGAAACAATAAAATGTGTGATGCAAGAACAATTAAATACATCTTTTTCATGTAAGATTTACAATGAAATGAGTGATGTGAGAACAATAAAACACATGCATTGACTAGTAGTTGGTAGGTTGTAAGAAAATATTAATAGGAACAATAATATATATCTTTTTCATATGTAAGAAACAACAAAATGTATGATGCAAGAATAATAAAAAAATATTGACTAGTAGTTGGAAGAGTGTAGTGAATATATTATTATAATAAAATAAAAAAGAAGATATTATCATAAGTTTACCATGTTCTAATAGTTGTAATCATATTTACTTATTTAAAGTACAATATTTTTAATTATATTATCATAAACTAGTAGTTGTGACTTTATAGTTGTAAGAGTACTCATAATTGAGTAATCATGAGTACTCACAATTGACAAAATATCTTTATCAAATATAAGAAAGAATAAAATGTGTAATGCAAGAACAATACAATATATATTTTGAATAGTAGTTGGAATGGTGTATGTGAGTATTAAATAGAAAGGGAGATATATTTATTAGTATAACATGTTTTGATAGTTGTGATCATTTTTGTTCATTTAAAGTACAATATTTTTAATTATATTATAATTCGTAGTTGTGGACTTTGTAGTTGTAAGAGTACTCACAATTGAGTGATCATGAGTACTCACAACCGATGAGATATCTTTATCAAATTTTAAGAAACAATAAAAATGTGTGATGCAAGAACAATATGTACTTTGAGCATAGTTGGAAGGGTGTAAGCGAGTGTTAAATATAAAAGAAAGTGTTATATATATTAGTCTAACACATTCTAATAGTGATCATATTTGTTTATTTAAAGTACAATATTTTTAATCATATTAAAATATGTGATGCAGGGATCCAATACTACATATAAATATATAATACATATCTACACACACATGTGGGCACACACGCACACACTCACACAATAGTAGTTGCAGGAGTTCAAGAGAGTATTAAATAGAAAGATATATGTATATTTATTATGTTCTTATGGTTGTGATCATATTTATTTATTTAAATTTAATTATATAAATTTAATTATATTATAATAATTTTATAGTTGTGACATTATACTTGTAAAAGTACTCATAATTGAATGATCATGAGAACTCATACATGACGAAACATCTTTTTCAATGTAAGAAAAAATAAATTTTGTGATGCATGAACAATACAAATTAATAAAATGTTGCATAATGCGCAACTATTTTACCTTGAACAAACACTAAACTTCCCATTTATATATTTATAAATAAATATCTTGGCACAAACTAATATAAAAAGTTAAACATTTCAAATCATAATAAAAATGTCAAATTGAAAATTGCTCAAGTATTGAATTGTCTCCCTTGGAGCCAAATGCTTTGAAGTTGTGTTCGTTTGCAGATTGTATGTTGTTTTGTCATAATGGGATGTAACTAGGAGTTGTACGTTCTTTGTGCATGCATTGATAAGATAAGAAGTCCATGGAAAATTACAGACTCAAAAATCTCTGCGCAACCAAAAGAGACAAGCTTAAGAATGAAAAAAAAATAGGCGATTCAACATTTTTCTTCATCTTCTAGATCTCAACGAATATGAATATAGTGGTTGCATCTAGCAATAAAAAAAATATTAGCATGAACTGAGAAATGTGATAAAGATGTTGGGAACCTAGAAATGATTTTTGCATAATCTTGCTCCTCCCCATATCTACTTCTCCATATATTTTCTCTTTTTCACTCCTTGTTTATAGACCCCCCTCCATATTTATAGCATGATGCAATAACAAATTTAAAGTTACTCTTAGTTAAAAAAAAAATGATGGAGTATTAATGGTGGATAGGATTGTTGGAAGACTCCAGAAACCAATATTTAATACATATAAGATATATAAAGATTGACATTCAATATGGAAAGGATATGCACAAAATGGTTAGATTTTTGGTGGGGTCGTCTTTTTATCATATCTTTTCAATATTATTTTCATATAGTAAAAACTATATAGTAAGAAAATAAAATAATTATTTTGTCTCAACAAACAATTTCTGCAATTACTCTTCAAAGAACCCATCATGAGCCTTATTAATGTATTACAAACAATAGTGAGAATAAATTTTACCAATACACCTTAAATGTCTTAGGACACTTTCTAAGGATGTTGGAACCATGTCATAATATTTACAAGGTAGATGACACCTTAATATGCAATATTTTAGTATAAAAAATTTATTTAAATTTTTCACTTTTATTTATTTTGATGAGTTTTTTTCTTAACAATTTATATAATTTTTATATAAGAATGATTGATATGTATAGTTAATATTTATTTATGAGTTGCATTTTTTCAAAATAAATATAAATACTTATTCTTTCACCTAACCTCAAATTTAATTGTTTTTATTAATTCTATTATAAAGCTTGGAATTACTCATTTTGGCTATTTCTTATTTAAACATTTTCTAAACATTTGAAACTTCTTATGTACTAAAATAATTTTATTTAATCAGGATGCTACTTTAGGATGCTAAAAACATCCACACAATCAAATCCAAAAACACCATCTGATTAACTTATGGATTGTGGAAATTTACTCACTCTAATAATTTTATTTGCTAAAATTCTTGGTCCCATTTAGTATCCTATATATTAGTATGTGTATACATATATATTAACATGTTGAAAATTTTAAAGGAAAGGTGAGTATATGTATATGTACACACACATCACTTTCATAAATACACATACGTATACACATTGTGTTTCATTCTTATATTTGATTAGATATGTATTTAGTGGATATGAAAATTATAAAGTAGTAATTATTTCTGTTCAAAAATATAACAGATTTATTCGAATATGTTTAGTTGTGAACTAAAACAATTTAAATTAGTCATGAAAGCATGATATTTGGATCCAAAATGTGCTTAACCACATAATATTTTCTCCATATCAGTGATTTGATGGTTGAGATTGTAGCTGAAGTGAATATGAGACTAGTGGTTATTAGGTTGCACAAATAATTCTCTATTATAACTTAATTGTGAGCTAGTAATCATAGATGACACAAAATTTGTACTCATCATCTTTTGAACTGAAATTTTAAAATGATAGTAGAGTACAAATAGCACACTATTTTAATATGTGACTCATAAATGATATTAGAGCATAAATTAAAAATATATAGCGCAATTACATTTACATAATTTTTTATAAGTAATAATAATTCAAAAGTTGATAACATAATTTTATAGAAGAGGATTTCATTAAAGCACAATAAATTTTCAGATTAATTTACCTTGCCAACTCACAATATAAAAGTACTATTATGATGATAATAACAGTGCTCAATATCATTCAAATAACAACAAAAAAATAATAATATTGAAATTTGAGTTTCCAATTAAATAATTGAATATGACTTACATAATTATAGTTAAATTTTATCACAACAATTTAATGTATTAAAAATTTAATGAAATTTACATAATATTTTCATTTATGCATTGTTTCCAAATAAAGCAATAGAAAAATAAAGAAAAAATATTTTAAAAATAATAAAATAAAAAATAATTATAAACTATAAGATTAAATATATAGAGTAAATTACATATTCAATGTATTCATTAGTAAGAGCTTTTCTATAATTTGTTTAAAAGCGATGTCTGCAAATAGTATGTTTAATGCTTAAAACCCAGATTAATGGAATTGATTTGAAAGAAATGCAACCATAGACAGTAGTACGAAACGTCTCGTTACAGAATTCACTGTGATGCTTGAAATTCATTTTTGTCCAGAGAAAAGTAGGTGTATTGAATTGATGTTAGTGAGTGATTTCCAACCAAACAGTTACTGTCAATGCAGTCCCACTGACTATCTTTTGCCTCCATTATTGCCTATTACTTTCATTACACTTGTTGTCACCTTTGCCTCCTCCTCTGATAACCGATGAGACGCACTAGTTATTGTTTGCCATTCCTGCGCTGGATTTTGACAAGGCAATGTACAATCTACAAAGGAACAAAACTTCAAAGTACTTGGCTCTAAGGGAGACTATTTAGTAGTAATTGAGCAATTTAATTTGATATTTACATGGTAATTTATGTTTAATTTTCTATATTAGTTTATGTGATGAACTCATTATTTATACGTATGTCTATAATTGGGTAGGAGAATAGTACCAGTAGTTATCAACTGTATATCAGATTTTGATTTATAGGTGGCAACCAGGAACATTGTGGGATCTGTTGTGTACACAGAGTCAAAAGAGGTCATTTCAAAGTGTCACCCAATATATATTTAAAGATGACTCAATAATAAAATAGTACAACCATCCGAAAAAATTGCACAACTAATCCAATACATATTTCTGTAAGAACCAATACATTCTCCTCTAATAATTGATTTTACCAATAATTACACACAAATACCCCATAGTTATGCACTATAAGTACCAATAAAGTTGAAAAAAATTCATCTAATTCTATAAATTACTAGAAATATAAATAAATGGTATTATTATTATTTTGACTCTTTAACATTAATAATTAACAATTAGGTAGAAAGGAAATTAATAATTAACAATTAGATAGAAAGGAGTGAATAATAATAGACAACAAACCCCTACTCCTAGTTCAATACTCATTTATATAAATAACAATGATTTATTAGTGTGTTATTCTACATCACACATTTTAGTGTTTTGTACATTTAAAAGAGATATATCATTCAAATATGATTATTCAAAACCTACACTACAACCACAAGATCACAACTACTAGTTATAGGAAAAAAATTCTTCACAACTACTTGAGTACTCACTCACACCCCTCAACTACTTTTCAATATGTAAACATATATAGCACAAGAAACACACTCAACTACAGTCCATAGTTGTGAACTATAGTCTATAGTTGTGAGAAGTGAAGATGAGTAGTGTGCATGCAGTGGTGTTCATGTATCCATTACAGGGCCACATTATTCCAACATATAAGCTGGCCATGAATCTGGCAGCCAAGGGGGTCCTTGTGACCGTGGTCTGCACCCATGGATGCCACGCCCGCATCGTCAAAGCCAACAATGGCCGCGATCCTTTCGCCCACACTTCGGCTTCTAACATCCGTTCAGCACTTGTATCCGACGGATTGCCTCAGGATTTGGACAGATCTCTCAATCTCGACGACTTCAACAATGCCCTCTTTTACAAGATGGAGTCCCACGTGGAGGAATTGATGGAGGATCTGCAGCGAAAAGGCCCTCCAATCTCCTGCATCATCACCGACACGTTTTTCGTTTGGCCAGACCGCATTGCCAAGAAATTTGGAATTCCCTACGTTTCTTTCTGGACTGAATCCGTCATGGTGTTCTCCATTTATTATCACCTGGACCTCCTCGTCCAAAACGGTCATTACCCCTTCACAACCGACGGTAATATATATATTCTCCCTTTTTCATAAAAACGTGAGTCACGGTGCTATGATTTTTTTCGAAGATTTGTACATTAATGGTGGAATTTGTGTTGCAGAGGGGGCGCTGATAAACTACATTCCTGGTGTTCCAGCTTTGAAATTAACAGACCTCCCTTCGTATCTGCAAGAGCGGGATCTATCAACGCCGGAGCACCGAATTATATACCACGCCTTTCAGTCTGCCCGCAGAGCAGACTGGATTATTTCCAACACAGTGGGGGAGCTCGAAAGGCGAACGATCGAAGAGCTGCAAGTGCATTCGGGAATCCCATTCTCCTCAGTGGGTCCCTTGTTTCATGAACACCATGATTTGGGAACAAGCATGTGGGCTGAGTCGGACTGCATGAGCTGGCTCGACACCAAACCCAAGCACTCTGTTGTGTACGTGTCCTTTGGAAGCTACGCCCATGTTTCCAAAGCACAAGTTCATGAAATGGCCATGGGTTTGCTGCACAGCAAGCGCCCTTTCCTTTGGGTTCTCCGTCCTGATATCGTTGCCTCTGACGTTCAAGACATACTGCCAGAAGGGTTTATGGAAAGCAGCAAAGAACAGGGTTTGGTTGTTGAATGGGTGTCTCAGGTGGGTGTTTTGTCCCATTCTTCTGTGGGTGGGTTTCTCACCCACTGTGGGTGGAATTCGATCATGGAGAGCCTGTGGTTGGGAGTTCCCATGCTCGCATTTCCTCTGCTCACAGACCAGTATACCAACTGCAGGCTCGTTGTGGATGAATGGGGGGTGGCCATGAGTTTGGGTCAAGTTTCTAGAAGTTGTAATAACATGAGATCCAAGCTGGTGAGCCGCCAGGAGATTGCAGTCACCATAGAAGAATTTATGGATATAGACGGAGCAGAAGGGAAGAAAGTGAGGAGTAGTGTTGGGAGTGTAAGAGAAATTATGAAGAAAGCAGTGATGAATGGTGGTTCATCTCAAAACAATTTGGAAGGCTTTGTAGAGTATTTGAAAGGGAGAGAGCAGAGCCGCTGTCCTCCACAGCTTGAGTCTCAAATATGAAGCCAATGATAGTGGAGGCCAGATGAAGAGGAAGATCTAATAGATTACATATTTATAGAAGGAAATAAGACTTATTGAGATATATTTATTTTAAAATAGTGATTTCTTAAAAGATTGTTTATTAGTTTCTTAAGTATAATTAGTGAGGATGGTGACTTGAGATATAGAAAATCATCTATTAAGGTTCAAATTTATAGAGGTGCATTTGGGCCAAGTTAAATTTCTAGGTGAATTTGACGGATGGGATCCCTTGCACATGGCTACAAGGGCTGCTTAGCTGGAGGAGACTTGTTGCTTAGATGTATGCTTACTCATATTATTGTATTGAATATGTCAATATGTTTCTATAAAAATGTAGCGATTTAAGAATAAAATTATTTTTATCATATTTATTAATAATATATTGAATTATTTAAAATAATTGCTATAAAAAAGTGTTTATTATATAAACGAGTTTAAGAATTATTGGTGAATGATACTCTTTATATCTCCAACTTTTTAGCAAACTGTGATTGATTTGTTTGAAAAATTGGATAAAACATGCTACATTATATCTCTTTCCTTAGGTAACAAGTAAATCATGTAGTTTATGTGGAATTTTTACTTTTAGTACATTGAGTTTTACTTATATTTAGAAATACACATTTTATTTATCTAATTAATTATTCTGATGGTATCTTTTATATAGTTTTTTTGCTACTCTCCATTTTAAATATAGATAATTAAAGAACATACAATAGATAACAAATAAATCATGTAATTTTCATGAAATTTATATTTCTAGTGTGGAGTTCTACTTGTTATGATATACACATTTAAAAAAAAATCTTATTAATTATTGTCATACTTCTTTTTAAGTAATTTTAATTAAGTCAATTTTTAGTAATGTGTATTTATCTTCGTAATTTCAAAATTTAAATTTGTTGACAAAATTATTTTACCACAAAAATAAGGTTGTGGATGTGATTGGCTAAATGTTATGAAGTGAAAAGTTCAAATTGTGAAGTTTTTTCTACTCTATTTTTAAATTTTGGGAACAACCTCTATATAAATTATGTTTCATTGAGGTGTTGATAATTTATTAAGAGCAACTGGAATACAGATAATTAAAGAACTTACAATGGGTATGAGAAGATAAATCCTAGTTGTATGTGTCTTAGTGATTAAACAACATTGTAAAGGGATATTTTATTAGTAAAATCAACACAATAGATTAAATATTAAAAATGTAAACATGTTGACCTAGGTGAAACATGTGAAGATTATATAAATTTGTATTAAAGTCTCTTCAAGGTGTTTTACATAAATATTAATGTGAAATAGATTATGGGCCAAATTTTTCACAATCTTTCACTTTTCTTGGATGCGTTGAAGATGAATTTGCACAAGATTAAGGTGGGTGGATGCAGATTTTTCAAACCATAATATATTTTTCAAAGTTGACAAATATTGAAAATGAAATCTTAATTTTCTTACTTTAAGGCTTTAATGGTATTTGACAAAATTGAAAGAAACATGGTAAACTTCAAATTTTAATTCAATATTTCTTCATGAAATTCACATTTCTAAAAATATGTATATTTTTATTAAATATTTAGTTACCACAAAAGTCAAAGAAGAGTCACATAATAATGGGCCTTTTGACAATAGGGAAAAAATAATAATAAGTAAATGGAGAATTATCAAAACCCTTCCCATGTAGAGGGATATGATAAAACATTATAAGGGAGTTTCTATTTTAACTATTACCAAAAATGAACTTTGGAGTATGTTATGCCCTGCATACCCATCCCTACATTTTGTAGGAAAAATGTTTGGTCCCCCTTTTCGCTTTTTCTCTTTCCCTTGGTTTCTTTGTTTTCCTTGTCTCCCTTCGGGCTTTGCTTCCGTGAGGGTTGTTTTCTTTTGTTTCTTGTCTTCTTTTGTTTTTGGGACCCGGTCCCAGAGTTGGTTTGTTCTTTTGAGTCAGCCGGATCCCGGACTCCGAGATTCTTTGTCATCATGTCTTCTTTTGCGAGAAGATGTGACTGCATGGAATCCTCGGGCCCAGAGTCTGGAGGTTTGCTTGTTTCAGAGTTTGCGAAGAGAAAGCAACACATTTTTACCCTAAGGGTATAAATAAAAGTTACCAGTCACTTTCACATTTACCGCGATCAAACACTTAGAGAAATTAGAGCGATTCAAAGGCAATTAAGGGGACTTAAACAATGTTTTTCGCCCTGTGCTTAGTGATTGATTAACAATGATTTGCAGTGCTTGTTCGTGGTTACTCAAAGTTCAACTTGTTGCAGAGTGCCTCTCGTGCTCGTCTTTCCCGCATTTCCAGTGTTTCCAGGTAGGCCTTCGACTCTTTTCTCTTTGGTCTCTGGTTTTTTGGTTCTTGCTTCTGTCTCGCTTGTTTTTGTTCTATTTTCATTTTGCCATGTCTTTGCATTGCCTTTTCTATCACCTCCTGTTGGTGGCACAGTTTTTCCAGACGGTTGCGCGCCCTCTATGCGGTTGTAGTTTAATGTAGATTTTGTATATTTTGTAGAATAGTGTAAATGTTTCTGTACATTCTGTACATGGTGTAATTTCCTATTTATAACTATATATATAATGTTTGTTGCGGTCAGCCTGCGAGTTGTGCTTCGGCCCTCATAGCGCTTCTGCCCTCTGTAGATTTGTATATCGATGTATTCCCCATGTATATCCTTCCATTTTTGGCAAGTTCATCATGCTCCCTTGTGTCCAAACCAAGTTGTCGAGCTTGTTAGAGAGGTATCTACCACGGTTTGAACTCAGCACCTCGCTGGTTCGAGCCATGGCAGCCTTTCTCTCTCCCCTATCGTGTCATCTTAATGGCAAGATTAATTTCCCATGAGTAGGAATTCAAATCCCATCCCATCTGGCATTTACTTCCCCCCGTGTCAGCCCACTTGTCACCATTAAGAGCTTTTACGCCGCCTATCACGTGGCCACGTGATGACCCATGTTAGCCAAGTACGGCTCACTGCCGGTCACGTCGACAATGACTAATTCTTTCAGACTCCAGGTGCTAGGAAGCCCCTAGGTCTTCATTCCATTTTTGTCACCTAAACCAATACCCCAGAGCCTCCAGGTGTTGATTAGAATCTGACCCTTGTTAAATTTAATATTTCAGGATTTTTGATGCATGCTAACATTTTTGGAAAGGTGCAAAATGGTGGTGAATTCCCCGGAGTCCCTAGAGTATTATTTTTATCATATTATGTATTGATGGTTCTCCTGTCTTGCAGGTTGCAGATAGATTAATCAAAATATCGAAAGTGATCACTCCTCCTGATAGCCCAGAGCTGCCAACTACCTCCACTCGGGAAGCTACAAAAACAAAGGCTGAAAAGATGCTGGCCAAATTGCCACTAACTTCCAAATTCCCAAGGGAGGGTGTTCTTGTGGGGTCCAAGGTGGACTCCAAGTTGCAAGAGATAATAGACACAGAGCCCGAACTATGGGTTGAAATGCAGGGCTTGGTCCAAGCCATATACCAATAGAGGACCGCCAGAGATAATATGGCAAAACACATGGCCGCCTCCAGGATTATCAAAGCTGCAAGTTTTCCCTGCTCGGTGGAAGCACCAGAGCTGATAATCCATCTAGAAATGCTCTACAATGCCTCCACTCAGGTTGTTTTACTCGCTGATCCCCGACCGCTACACTATCCAGCGACTTTCGTCAATCTAGACGTAGCTACTTTTGCTTCAGGGCTGGGAATCCCTCAATTCAAGGGAGCCGTTGTTATCTCCCGGTCCACATCATTAAAGGAGTTCGAGGAAGCTTCCCTTCTCTCCCATAAACACCTCAACACTCATTGGTTAAATTCCCGAGAAGGGACTATAAAAAGATGAAGCTGGAGATTCCCCGCGGGGATTTTAAAGAATGTATCCAAGCAGGCATCATATTTCTATGCAGGCTCTTTGGAGAGCCCCATGCCCAGGATTTCTTGGCATGGATGTATTACTTTCTCTACAGCATCACCACCCGCAGTCAGACCTTCAATTGGGCATTTATCATCACCAACCATGTGGACACATAGCTAAAGAGTGTCCTCCAGACCTCAAAGTTTGACATGACATCCTACGTACTATGGGCACTGGCCCAACAAAGACCTGCCTTTCAGGGTTTGCAGACCTGGCTAGTTGACGCCATGGGATCATTATCCCTAGGTCCAGTGGGAACTTAGCTTCCCAAATTTTTGCAGGGTAAATGATGCGTTCATTTACCAGAATATTTTGACACTTATTCAAGACTCTGGATACCGGTTATCGCAAGAGGTGATGAACTTGGTGAGTACTTACGGGAATTACTTCATTCAATTCCAGTAGCACACATATATTCGGGTGACCAACTTCTCTGGGAAACCCTATCTTCTTCCTCGGTATTGCGGGGATAGAATTATTCTTCTAGAATTCTGCAAACAAATTCTGGAGTTGCATGCCTTCTTCACATTGAAGAAGGTCACCAATGTCCCATTCCCAATCTCTTATGGTAACTATTCTTGCAGTCTTGCGGCGGTGAAGGAGGCAGACAATGTACTGAAGAGTCTGGGACTGGTGGAATTCCACCATACCAGAAGCAATTTTGATCCACTAGGTAAGATAGAAATGACACTTCCCCGGGCTCCCCACTGCACATAGATTATATTGAAGATTTCTGGGCAGATTGCTAAGATATTTTTGATCTCTGGGCCCGCTAGCATTTGTAGATGTTTAAAGGCTTGATGAAGGCCCTTGACCTTCGGGGTTTCTCGAAGGGTTTTTCAGATGACAAGGCCCTGGAGGACCCATTATATAAAGAATAGGGGTTAGATAAATTAGATCTGCCTCTGGTGGATTGGGCCACCCTGGAAGATTTAACAATTGAGGGGATATGCTGCCCCATTATAGATAACAGTCACAAGTATTCTGAGCGGGTGTGTCCAAGG
The DNA here is from genome assembly GCA_018584345.1 of Thuja plicata. Taxonomy (NCBI): domain Eukaryota; kingdom Viridiplantae; phylum Streptophyta; class Pinopsida; order Cupressales; family Cupressaceae; genus Thuja; species Thuja plicata. The sequence goes on along the minus strand of MU227975.1, from coordinate 1,854,111 downwards.
AGCACCCGGAAAGGACCAATTATTTGGAGGTCCGCTTTGACCTCCGGAGCCATGGGATGCACAACATAAGAAAGGGGAAGGAGAAAGAAGATACCTTGGCCCAGGTGCCTCCCAAGGGTCCGCTTCCCATAATGACATAAATATAAGAGAAAATGGAGGCGTCGAGGCTGATGAGCCAGAAGATAAGTACAAAACTTTCCCAGGGCCTCCTCGCAATTCTAGTAGCATCTACTCACCTGTCGGGATCCCTGTCATTGGCCACACTGATGAGCAGGTAGACATTCACTGAAGTGGAGTCTTCATGTATTCTAGATGCCAGGGCCCCACTAGATAGAAAGAAGAAGCAGAAGCTAAACCCCACCCCAAGCGCATTCGTGGGCCCTGGTATGCCCAATGTTCCCCCAGTAGACGTTAGTTTGGATTCCCCCAAACTGAATGACATTTCAGATACCTCTCCCTCGCATGACGACTTCGATGATATCTTCGAGATGGATGAGTTCATGAACGTACATGGGGATATAGATCACGCGATGGAAGAAATCGTCGCTCAGGAAAAAGAGGAGATCCCTGCTGAAAAGGAAGTCCTGGAGGAAGAAGTTTCCATAGAGAATAAAGATCGGTAAGAGACACAAAAGGAGCCTAAGTGGGAGAAAACACCAGTCCAGGAGACCGAGAAAGAACCAAGGCAACCAACATGTTGCCCCACTTTTGGTTTGCATACCTTTAGACAAAAGTGGATGTTTAATGTGTAGTAGTGGTCTTGAAAGCTTCATGCAAGTCCTGAGTCTAAGTCTAGCTATCCCCTTAGGCTAGGAGACCTTTATCGGATTTCCCAAATTTTACCTCTCTTTTGTGAGTTGGAGGAAATCTGTAACTGAGATCATGTTTTTATTGGGTAGGTTAAGTCCCCAATCCAGTAAAGGCCACGGTTCAAAGAATTATAACATCAGTCTTATATGCAGTTGAAGTATTTAGCCATAACTCTTCATTTTGCAGCATTGGTGGGAAATTGGTTTCGAGCTTCACCATGGCAAAAAATCACCCGCAGAGTACGTTTTCTGCAATTAACAGACCTAAGAGTATCAGATGTCAATAAAGGTTGAAAATGAGAAATTTGGGAATAAGAAAGCTTTGGGCATTCAGATCAAACCTAAATAAAGAAAAGGGAATGATTAAGTGAGGAAAAATTCAAGGCATAAGCTTATAGGCGAAAAAGCATAAAATGGCTTCTCCACTACTCCAACAAGCGGGTTTCGACCTGCGGAGTGCATTTTCTGCCAAATCTTTAAAATGAAGGATTTTTGACAAAGAATCTATCTCATAAGGATTCCAAGATATAAAGAAGGCTGATGAAATCAACACATGTCATTTTGGCACCCCAACAGGCCAAATTTCTCCTTTGGCAGATTTTTGAACAGAGAGCACTCCAAAAGCATTTCTCTGCCCAAAGGAGAGATGGAAAAGTAATTTTTCGCTACCTCAGGAAAGTTACCGTTACAGTTACTAAAGTGAAAATAAATTTCTCAACAGCCTATAAGACCAATGTAATTAATTCAAATAAAGCCATTTTACTTCATAACAGACTTTTTCATTAATGTTGGGGTCTTTTCATTCGTGTGGCGTAAGAAGTTAGCCGTTAAACGGTAAGAATTCAAAAGTTATAAAATTAGCTGAAGGTTGCGAACATGAGCTACCATTTGTTCACCAAATCATTTGAATTTGAAGCCTCTATTATTAGTTATCCTTTGCCCCTACATTCCTAAGAGATATTCCTAGTCCTTGAATCAAATCATTCAAACATGGCATTCAGATTTATGGGATTCGACAGAATGAACGACATCACCTTAGACTGGTATAAGATCTCAGATACATCTCTGAAGTTCTTTGATATGCAGAACTTTCATAACAGGCTAAAAGCAGACCAGATGCATACCATCACTAAGAAACTAAAGGAGAGCGGATTAGTCAAAGCCGCTAGTTTTCTCATAGCCGTTCAAGCCCCCAAACTGATCTGGAAATGTATAGCTCGATACAACCCAGACACGAAGCAAATCCCCTTGCCCAATGATACAGTGTTGCTCTCTATCGATAGAGAATTGGTTCAGAACTCACTTCGCATCCCAGAGCAGGCTGAGTATTCAGAAATGACATACAGTCAGGCGGTAAATGAATATATAGAAAAGAAGTCATTTTGGAAGGAGATAATGAAGGCATGGTTTCAAGAGCCTAGAAGCGCAAAGGGAAGCTGCCAAAAACACTATATGGAACTAATCTGAAGCCAGAAATCATAGACATCCTGGTGCTACTCCACAAGATCAGAGGTGAGAGTGAGGTGCTCAATTTTGTTGACCATCATTTCTTCCTAGTTCAGGTAATCTGTTCCCAACATCACTTCATTGATTGGGCCCTTATGGTAAGTGAGATCCTCTCGGAGGACCTAGATAGAGCTAAGTGCCAAAATAAATTTTACATGTCTTCAGTCCTTTTATATATTCTGGATACTATCCAAATTCGGCCAGGAATTCCTAGATTAGAGGAATTTCCTGATGATGTTAAGAGTTACGAATTTTTCCCCTCTTTGCAAATGCACAACAGTTATGCTGAGTATCTTCGGGTTAATGATGCGTTTACAATGAGATTGTGTAGGGAGCTACAAGGTTTTCCACAAAGGAGATTCTCTCTCAAAGCCTTGGCTTTTATCAGCTAGTTTAGATGTTATTTTATTCAATTTGGGGATTTCTCATACATTCGTCTTGCAGGATTCGATAACTTCCCTTTGAAGTTGCCCAGATATCCGACGGATATGACCGTGCTGGTGGAGGTGACAAGACAAGAACTTCAAGTGAATTTGATCTGTGGTGATTCCGAGAAGAAAGGCTATGACTTCCCCATGACTATCAAAGCCTATAGTTGTACATCCCGGTTTGAGGCGAAGAATGTTCTAAAGACATTCTCAAAGAGGTTTTCATTAGAAACCTATGATGTTCTGAGGCCACAATATGATCAAACTAATTATGATCATGATTACTTACAAATGAGCTGAGCTATCCATCATGTAGATGACATTGAATACTACTAGGCCAATTGTAGAGATGATTTGGAGAGCAGAGATAGATTTTATGCCAAGTTAACCGTTGAACAAATCAAAAAGTTCAAGGTCAATCTTGCAGTTGAGGGGCTAGTAGATGACGGCTAGCACATGTATGATAATACATATCTTGAGAAGATCAAACCCCTCTCCATCAGTTCTGAGCCCATGCTAGATCAAGTCATCAGTGACTTGCAGACTCTAATGAGTGGCATTTTTAAGAGGACAAAGTAGTGGGTTGAATGGATGGAAGGAAGATGGAAGAGGACAACTGTCACCACCTATAGGGATAAACTAGGCAAAGGGAATGAAACTGAAGCCTAAATAGATTCTCCCTTTGTACCAAATTTTGATGATATTGTAATGGATAAACCTTTGTTTATCATTCCTGCTTAAAATAAGTTGAACCGTTTCGGTTACTCTTTTTGTAACAGTCAAGATTCAAACTCTATATGTACTATACCAAAAGTTAATACAAAGGTCGGCTAAATTTTGGTGTGAAGGATAGCATTTTGCTGAGTCAAATTTGTATGTCTGAATGCCATTGTTTTATCTATTCCATTGCATTGCATTTATCTTTCTGTGGAATTCAAATGTTTCTTTGAATATAGGTTTACAATCTGTATTCAAACCAGAGTTCTATATTATGACTTGATACAATCAGCTAAGGGGAAAATCTGTTGTTATCTTAAGTTTGGGAAATGTTCCTGTGATATAGATTGATTCATTGTCATTTCATCATTAATCTTTAGTCTTGCATCTACATTTTCAGTAGAAGTTCATGCATCACCAGTTTTGGGAGTTAATCTGATTGATGAAATCTCAGAGTTGGCTAGATTTAGAGTTGAATTCATCCCACCTAAGCTATTTCTTGTCTGGGTTTAGCTTGGTTTACCTCTTCTATTTTCAGGTAAAGAACATACCCTTGTTAGATTAGGAAAGATCAAAATTCACTGAAAATAATTCATATAAGGGAGTTGTACCTTTAAATTCAGAGGGAAATTAGGATGCAATTATAATTTCCCAACTATTGTATTCAATTAATTCTTCATATTTGGGCATCTTAGAGTTATAAAAAAGAAGAACAATCTGTTTATTAACACAATGGACGAGAAACCAATGACTGGGGAAATTGGACCCATGGGATCAACTATACCCCCATTCATCATGCTCCGGATGCCTTCGGTTACTCCGGGTGACCAATTGCCTTGGAGTACATTCAGGGAGGTGATCATAGCAGCCCAAACCTTAAACCTAGGCCAAATGCCTTAGCCAACTCTGGAAGACATTCCAATAGAGGAAGATATCCTGACAAATGATGTCGAAGAAGAAGAAGAACAATAGCAGGATGAGGGGAGAATACCTGAGGATATGAACGTTGATTCGCCCAATGCTGAGAAGTATGGGGAAATCCCCAAAGATACATGTGATGTTGATACCGGTGGAGACAAAATCCCAGACATCACGAAAGAGGATGCCAACATGGCAGAAAATACTGAGGCCTCCAGAGGGAAAGAAAAGGAGCAGGAACAGGAAAAGGAGAAAGAGCCTGATGACACTACAAATAATAGGAATGCACTGTCGGACTCCGAAGGGAGTCCCAATACCCAGGATATGACAGTAAAGCCACCCCTACTGCCCCAATGGCTGGTGGAATCCAGAAAGAGGAAGGCTCCGGCAGTTGCAATAGGTGTTCCACTCTCCTTGGCAGAAATGATGGCCTAAAATGCAAAGGCCAAGAAGCCTAAGAAGGCCTAGAAAAATGATACCCTCCAGACTGGTCCAGAAGGAAGTACAGTTGCGAAAATTGCACCACCTCCCTCAGATACAGATGCAGTGGCGGTAAGAGCCGAAGATTATACAATAACGAAAGTGCCTCTAGGGAGGAGAGATGAAGGGAGAATTGGACCTACTATGAGAGGCAACCTGGGCAATAGAGGCCTGGTATAATTAAAAGGCCTAAAAGTTGAAGGAGGAAAGAGAAAAAAATGAGGTTCTCCTCGGACTTCTGACAAAACTCGCATAGCCCGTGGCCGAGATCCACCTGGAAGCTTCTACCTCTAGATTACCAGTTGCACAGGGTGATGTGGATACTTAAGGGCCATGAAGAAGAAGGCCCAGGCTGTGGACAGGTGGATCACTGAGCAGATAGTTTTTGTAAGGCAATTTTTAGTGGTATCACTCTCGGATCTCTATCAGATCAATAATCTCTTGAATCAGGTGAATGTCTCCACTACCCTATGGGAGGGAGACTTGGAAAAATATGAAGGATGGAAGACCGGGTTGGATGAGCTCTTCAATGTCGGGGAAGAAGCTGTCACAGAGGAGGAAATTTTGGGGGAAGAATCATTTGAGTCCCTCTGGGCCTAGTACTCCAGACTTGGCCTCAAGATCGAGGTATGCAAGCAATTGGTTAAGGCCCTAAGAGAGAAATTAACTATGGTCTGGTATCCTTTGGGCCTATTTAATGCATTTGTGGTAAGGGTGTCACAAGCCGACCCCTTCACCACTAGAACATGCACCCCGGAGGATTATGTGCTCAGTAAGTATGATGAATTAATGGAGTCCCTATATCATTCTATCGGGGACTTCGACGGAGGAAGGTTATCAAGATTATCTAAGATGATGCTCTGGGCACATGGTGCCCTAAAAATAGTAGATGAATCCTGGAATGGGGCCGAAGAGGTTAAGGGGAAGTTTGAGGCCACTCGCGACTGGTGGAACAACATTGAGGACATAGATGAGGATGGAATCAGCCAAGTTTTGGAGGCATTTAATAACAGTAAAGGGCAATAAGGTTCTCCAGATTCTAGAGATTTTCACCAGTAAGTTACATTTTGAACATTCTTTAATCTTTGAGCGCAAGCTCTTGGATCCCAGAGTCCCAGATCCAACAATTTTGTACTCTTTTGATGACCTGCGTCCAGGTTCCACGGAGCTGACCAATTATTATCAGGTAGTTAATAAGGGTGTCATAAAGTAGGTGACTCCAGCAAGGCATGTCAGCTCGAGGGATGGTTCTGATAGGTGGTCTTCCCAAGGTGCTGCTCTAGCATTAAACACCTAGCACATCAGAGATAGTGAGCCACTTTTACATTGATGAGGCATGTAGCCTCGAACCCCGGGGGATCAAATTTCTTCTATTCTTCCTCTGGTTCTCTTCTCGGGGCTGATTCTTCCATACCTCTCTTCTTGTCTTATTTTTCTAACATGACAGACCTCTGTTCTTCTCGAGGTTGTTGTAGCGTGGTGCAGGTAGTACCGGCCACCGGAAATTGTATTTTATTGTTGTTAAAGTTAGATTAGGTTAACTTTAGGGAAAATATGTGTATAAATAACAAGTCTAACCTCATTCCAAAGGTCGGCAGAATTGCTGATTTTGCAGTCCATAGAAATAACATTTCATTTCTCGTAGTTGCAGAGCTCAATGCTCAATAGTTTTTAGTAGTTCTTGGTAGATAGATGCTCCCTTGGAGCTGTTGATGTACATACCAGTGATGTTGGAAAACCATTAATGAAGAAATAAGGATTCTCGCAATGTTGTTGTTGGTGTTCTGATCTCTAAGTTAATACTATTTTGTGTTGTATGTTTCTGATGTCCCTTTCTTTAATGTGTTAAGTAGATTAATGACCTCTTTTCCCCTCGCTATTGAATATGTATGAACTGATGGTTCTGTATGCATTCAATATTTAGTGTAGTATGTTAGAGCATGGTTGATGTTTTAAATGTATCTGCATAAGTACAAGTAGAATGAATACTTTCTAACCCTGGTCTATCTTTTGAAGTTTCTTTAATAATCCAAATGCTTGCAGGAAACCCTGACCTAACAAAATCCCCGAAGAAGATGAGCCAAGAAAACCATCTATCCCCCCCACAAAATAGTCACACTCCCAACTTAGCTCCCCCATTGTTGAGACCTGACTCTCACGTTCTTGAAGGCTAGAAGAATTTATTCCCCAGACAACCTTTACAGGAAAAGTTGGCTGGTACCCGGTGACAACTTACCTCTGTTGGCAGACCGGTCACAAAGTCACGTCAACAAAAACTTGTGCTAGAAGGAGGGAATGAGCTTGTCCCCTTCGAAGGATTTATACTTTACACTGCCTGAGGGTTCCCCAAGCCATAGTTTTAGGAAGAAGACCTTTTTTGGGATTGGATCTTTTCACCTGCCTAATTCAAAAGAGTCCTTAGATCAGCCTCCACTCCCGGTAGGTTTGTCAAACTCGAGCCTCCCACTCGAAAGAAATGGACCCTGCAAACCAAGAAGCCAACCAACATTGTTTGGGGATATACTACATTGCAGAATACCCAAGTCTCCCAAACAACCCCAGGGACTAATGCTCAGTCTAGCCAAAATCAAATGTCCCCGATGGCTGTGTACTTCGGTAACACTGGGTCCCTAATGGGACAGTTTTCAGGTGCAACCAACAATCTTCCCTCACACTCAGAGAAGATCTACCCCCGATATGAGAACTTAGGCTCACGAACCGCAGAAGAGCATCTATAGGCATATAAAGAGGCCATGAACTGACACCGGATCCAACATCAAGACATTGTGGCCAAGATGTTCCCTCTGTCCTTGGGACAGAATGAGCTGAACTGGTACCTTAACTTGCCCGCCAACTCCATCAATAATTGGCAGGATATGGAAGACATCTTCCTGGCGGCCTTCCGTGTACACGTGGACACAGCATGGTCCCACAGCCAGTTTATCACCATTAGGAAGGAACCAAATGAACCCCTTGCGACATTTAACTATCGGTTCCAATGTGCCTTGAAGCGATGCACGGGTCCTTTCATCCCATCCACAGATGTAACCATCCAAACATACCTTAACGCAATGGACCCTTTCATTTTCACTCTCCCATGGAGAACCACCGCCCCCAATGACTGGGATACTCTGGCAAAAGTTTAAAACCTAGCCTTGGAATTGTCCCACAGTTTGAACAAAGCTCTTGGTGGGATTGGGCAGAGCATACCTTTCAACATGATACCCAGTGGAACTTCTTAAGCCAGGGGATACAACCCCAATCAGGCAATGGGTGCCCTGCAATGGCCATGAATCCTCCACCACCGCTGATAGACCAGCAGGCCTGATACATATACCCCTTGCAAGTCCAGACAACACTGGGTCTAGAATTCATTCCCTGGAACTAGCTACATCAAATGCAACAACCATCGACACAACCCTCTGGAGTACCTTTCTTCCAGTTGCCCACGGTTGGAGGATTACCGTCCTCGACTCCGAGAGCCACTGCCATTTTCTCCAGGAACCAACCATCACACTATGACGCAAACACCCAACTATCCATCAAGGTTGAATCCCTCTAACGATTGTTGTCCTCACTGACTGTAGACATGGGATAATTGAAAGCGGGGTCTTTTGCACCCTACAACCCCAATTCCTAGAGGGGGAATATCTTCTCTGGCCAATGAAATACCAATGTCGGAAGAGGGAATTACAACAATGGGCCTCAACCCAACCAACAATAATGGAATAACAATGAAAACACTAGAGGTCCCCCTCCAAACCAAAAAACCACGCAGGGCGGTGCTGGACCCAACCATTCTGCATAGCTTGTAGCTGACTAACTGGTGTAGATTGCATGACACTGGCTCTCATTTCGAGGTGAACTGTGCCATACAGGAGAAGTTCATCATGATCTCCCAGCTAGACAAACAACAAACTATCAATCCTACTCCCCAAGAAATTCCCACACAACAGCCCACTCACGGTGCCTTCACCTGTGAGACGGTCTTCTTTGGGATAGACAAAGAAGACGAAGAAGAACCCAAATTGTAGGGGTTCTTTGATGAATCCATCTCTTCCTTCAAGGCCAATGCCTTCACCAACCCATGGACTTTTTACAACACTCAGAGTCAAGTTGGTAAAGGACCAGTTTACATGCCTACACCTCCCAAAGAAACCCCTCCCCGAGAAAATACAACTGATTTCTCCTCCCCACCAAAAGGGCCTATCTCTAACCAAGATAAGGACCCAGCCGAGGGAAGCCAACAATTCTCGGGGGGAGGTTTGACATCACAAAGGTGTTAGAACAAACTGACCACCTCCATGACCTTGATGGAGGTTTTGCTGAACTATCCTGAGCAGAGGAAGTCTCTTCTGTAGTTCTTGGGAAACCCAAAGGCTATTAGTCGCCCACCCAAGACTATCACTTTTGATGATGCCAACGTGACTATCTTCCGGGGAAACATAGATGATCCTCCCTTCCTACTAGGCTTAAACATACAAGGGAAGAACCTACACAATTGCTTGGTAGATTCTGGTGCTTCAGGCAACATCACGCCCTTATCAATATGCCAGAAGATTAGACTCTATCCCACTCCATCCAAAGGCGCAGTAGCCCAACTGGAGAAAACTACTATAAAAATGGTAGGTGAGATGAAGAACATCCAGATTCAGCTCATCCAAGACCCCCAGATAGCAAGCATAATTGACATCCAAGTGGTGGACATCCCGAAGACTTACAGGATGTTGTTAAGTCATAATTGGTCTAAGGACCTTAATGGGTATTTCTCCATAGACTTCTCCCACTTGTGGCTCCCCTAGGAGGGGAAATCAAACCAGATTCAGGTGGAAAGTGAGCCCAGGTTGAAGCAGTCCCTCACCAAAATTGGGAGGGTGAATGAAGTCCTTTTCTTTGAGAATTCCCCTGGGGTGTACTGACCCCTTGAGATCCTCACATTTGATTTCACCCCCAGGGAAGATCCCATACTCTCTCAGAGAATCCAGCACCTGGATGAAAAACTGAGAGGTGAGGTTAACTCATAAGGTATCACAACAACTCCCACTACACTCTTGTTTGACACATGGTGTCGGGTGCATTATAAAAAACATTCTGAACTAGAGTGTGAGCCTTGCATTTCCACTTCCACCCATCATATCAATGCCCTCTGAGAGAAGAAACACGAAGCAGATTTTCCTGGACCCAACAATCATCTTGACAGTACTCCCATGGTGCCGCTAGTCTAGGAATCCCAGCCACAGGCTTCTCTGAAGGAAAACCTCACCCACGTGCCATCAGAGCTAGAGGAAACTCCTCCCAACCTTCCAAAAAATAATCCAAAGGCCACTTCGCCTTCCCATCCCTAGACAACAAACTGTGACTTGTGGACCTTGAAGTTTGACGGGTCCCGGTCTAAAATAGGCTACGGGGCCAGAGTGGAATTGATCAACCCGCAGGGGAAATCCTTCCTCGCATCTTACAGGATGCAGTTCAACTGCATGAACAATGTCATGGAGTACGGGGCCTCAGTCCTTGGACTCCTATTTTCACTAAGGAAAGGAATCACCCGCCTCCAGGCATTGGGTAATTCAGAGTTGATTGTTAAGCAGGTCCAGAGCCAATACACTTGTCATGATAAAAGGTTGGCCACATAGCGCAACCAGGCATGGAGCCTCATCAAAGATTTTGATGCCTTTGGCATTGAACTCATTTCCTAGAAATGAAACTAAGTTCTGGATGCCCTCGCCGTATCTGCCAGGACCCTTTAGCCAATGGCTGGATCCCAGCTCTGAAAGTTCTCTGTTGAGATGGTCCCCACCCCATCCATTCCAGACAATGTCACCCACTTTCAAGTCTTTAAGGATGATCAACATATTCTGGCCTTCATGGCCAACATTAGTGTTTTCAAAGACTAGATAGTGGAAGAAAGAGATCACGAAGATACCGGGCAAGGTGAAGAAGATGATGGGATCATAGAATTGCCAACCAACACCATCCCCAAGGGGATAGTAGTGCTAGAAAAAATCTTTAACTCAGACCCCTGGGGCCGGGAAAAGATATTGTCCAGCTCTGAGTGAGGAAAATTTGAAAAGGTTAACATTAGCCAGATTGGTACACATTGGCACCTCCTGCTCCCCAGAAGAGAAGGAGAAGATTCTCGCAGTTCTCTAAGAATACATTGATGTAATTGCGTGGGGTATGAGGATCTAAAAACCTATGACACATCCATCATGACCCATAACATCCCACTGAAACCTAATGCTAAGCCCTTCCGACAGAAGCAAAGATCGGTAAACCCACTGATCAAGCATATAATCCATCAAGAGGTTTAGAAACTACTGTAAGCCCAGATTATCTTCCCTATCCGGCACACTACTTGGGTTTCCAACCTCATCCCTATAAGGAAGAAAAGCGGTGAGACCCACCTTTGCGTAGATTTTTGCAATCTGAACAATGCATCTAAGAAGGATAATCACCCTCTCCCCTTGTTGGATAAGGTATTACAAATTGTGAATGGATCTCAGACGATGTCCTTCCTGGACGGGTACTCTGGGTATAACCAAGTCATACTTAAGTACGAAGATAGAGACAAAATGGTGTTCACCACCAAGTGGGGAACATTTGCATACTGGAGGATGCCCTTTGGGCTGATCAATGCAAGGGACACATTTCAGAAGGCTATGGACATTGCATTCAAAGGCCTAGTAAACTGGTGCATAATCATCTACATGGATGATTTGACCATCTTTTCCTAGGATAGGCGTGATCATTCCGCCCACCTCACCCAAATTTGTGAGAGATGTTGCGAGTATGGAATATCCCTCAACCCTAGGAAATGCATATTTGGGGTCACTGAAGGGAAGCTACTCGGGTATATCATCTCCAAGAAGGGTATATCCATTGATCTTGAGAGAGTTGAAGCACTGCTGAATCTACAAATGCCCGACAGTCAGAAGGAAATGAAATCTTTCTTCAGAAAGATAAATTTTGTCTGGCAGTTCATCACTAGATTCACTGAGATAGTAAAGCCACTCAATGAGATGATGAAAAAAGATACAAATATTGAGTGAAGTCTTGAAGCAAAGCGGGCATTTTTCCAGATTAAACAAATGATCATGGAGGCACCAGTCTTGGCTAGTCCAGACTATTCCCTCCCATTTCACATATACTCCTTTGCTTCACCACATTCTTCCGTGGTAGTTTTGACCCAGAAAGTTGAAGGGGAAGAATGAACAATAGCTTTTATGAGCTCCCCTTTTAATAATGCCGAAGTCCAGTATTCATCTTTGGAAAAGAAGGCCTTTGGTCTCATCCACACCGTGAAGAAATTATGGCATTATATTCTCTGGAACAAAGTGTACGCTATCATCTTGGACCAGGTTGTTAAGTCTCTGCTCCTACAGAGTGAATTGGGTGAACGACGGGGGAAATGGATGGCCATCCTCCAAGAGAATGATTTGGAAATGCAACCCATGAAGATAGTTTGAGGCTAGGGACTATGCAGAGTGATGGCAGAAGGAACTCTGGACATTGAATGCCAAACATATACAGTGGAGTCCATCACTCAAGATCTGTGGTTTACTGACCTGGTATACTTATTTTTTAACAATAGATGCCCGGAGGGGCTACCCCCAAACAAATGTCGCGCTCTATGGATGAAAAGCGCACACTTCATGATTAAAAATGGAATGCTTTTTCACAGGAACTATGAAGAGGTATACCTCTGGTGCATTGATAGGGACCAAGCTGCAAGAATGATTAAAGAATTTCATGAGCAGTTTGGAACCAGGCATGGATCAGATGATGCCACTGCCCATCAGATCCTCCAGGTTAGATACTATTGGCCCTGCATCTTTAAGGATGTCTATACTCACGTTAGGAGATGCCATACCTACCAAACAGTGGCACAACATGAGTGAAACCTAACCATGCCTTTGCAGCCAGTCTTCAAAGATAGACCCTTTGCCCAATGGGCATTTGACTTTATCAGGGAAATCAAACCCAACTTGTCTGCCAACCACTGGTACATTTTTACTGCTACCGATTATTGCACCCGATGGTGTGAAGCAATTTCTTGTAAAAACAACACAATAGATGTAGTTATCAAATTACTGGAAGAAAACATTGTCACCCAATTTGTAATGCCATTTGCGATAGTGTGTGACAATGGTCTAGCATTTTCTTTGGTGCAATTACTCGAATGGACTAATGAGAGAAAAATCACCCTGAAGTAATGGTCATGGTGTGGCTGAGTCTACCAACAAAAACCTACTTGAGGTGATCAAACATCTGTTGGAACAAAATCCCAGGACTGGCACCAAAAGATTAGATTCTCCCTCTGGGCAGATCGCATCCAAATAAAGGAAGCCTTGGGGACTTCCCCATTTCATCTGGTTTATGGTCAGAATCCAGTATTCCCCATTAACTTACAAATCTTGGTTTTATAATTTATGTAGGAATTTAGCAACATGGATAAAATTATGGAGGTTCGGCTTTTGAACCTGGTGCGAATGGAGGAACAAAGAGACACAACCCTTGAACATTTCACGCGTCATCAAGCAGTAGTAAAATCATGGTTTGACCGAGGAGCCCAGTGTAAGGCCTTTTATATTTTGGACTTGGTCCTCTTGTGGGATAAGGCCCAGGAAAAGAAGGGAAAGCACACTAAGTTTTAGCGACTTTGGCTCGGACCATATCTGATAGCTAAGATCTATGGGAAAAATACTTATCACCTCAACACTATGACCGGAGAAGCCATCCCATTTCCTATCAATGAGCAGTTTCTCAAGCACTAATTTGAATGAGGTAGGTGATGAGTTTGTCCGAAATTGTGCCATATGTAAAGTTCTTGCTTGTAAATATCTTCTCCAATGTTCCTTTGGAATACCTTGTAAATAGTATGTCGGCTGTCCCCCAGGATCGCCATTCCTTTTTGTGTTTTCCTTTTTTTTTGGCTTTCTTGAACATTTTTTTTTGTTTTTCAGGTTCCTGGTGTGTTGCCTTCTTCTTGTAGGTAGGTATGTTTCACATAACATCTAGTCTTTGGAATGGTACCTTGTGTATTCCAGTGAACTCAAAATCTATTGTTGGCATGGTGGAATTTGTCCACACTTTGGATTTATTTTGTAAGTATGGTAAAAAGGTTATGGGTAATCTTCATGAGATTCACATCTAGACAATCTGGACATCAGTTAAAAGAAAATTTAAGAAGTAGGTAATCAGACACCTTGAGGGCAGATTGTTGGCACTAGTTGTTGACCAAGTCTAAAAATCATTAAAATATCCTAGGTCCAAAACATTCTCTCCTATTAGAAATTTGAAATTGGATGGCAAGGTGAAAGGAGTACCGCTATTAATATTAGCTAAGCTTAAGTTTCACGGTGAAAGAAGTACAGCCTTTCCATCCAGAAAAGAAAAAGAAAAGAAAAGAACTGAAGAATAGAGAATTCTGGTATCCGTAGGAAATGTGCAAGATATGATGACTATGGTTTGACTTACTCAGTGCCTCCTCTCTGCTTCTCCCGGAGGTCATCGACTTGGTTTTATTTCAAAGCACACACTTCACAATTGACGAAAGACTAAAATATTGAATGAATGACAAGTTCGATTTTCTCAGACACCTCGCACTCTGCAAGAGGAATGCTCCAGGTAAGGATTAATTATGGTTTTTTCTAACCCAAGATTCTGAAGTTCTTGAATGCACCAAGGCATTTGTCCTAGATAGTCACCATTTGTTATTCCCTACATACCCATCCCTACATTTTGTAGGCAAAATGTTGGGTCCCCCTTTTCGCTTTTGCTCATTCCCTTGGTTTCTTTGTTTACCTTGTCTCCCTCCCGGCTTTGCTTCTATGAGGGTTGTTTTCTTTTGTTTCTTGTCTTCTTTTGTCTCTGGGACCTGTTCAAATTTGGTTTGTTCTTTTGAGTTAACCAGATCCTGGACTCTGGGATTCTTTGTCATGACGTCTGATTTTGCGAGACGATGTGATTACATGGAATCCCGGGGCCCAGAGTCTGGAGGTTTGCTTAGTCCAAAGTTTGCGGAGAGAAAGAAACACATTTTTACCCTAAGGATATAAATATAAGTTACCAGTCACTTTCACATTTACCACGATCAAACACTCAGAGCAATTAGAGTGATTCAAAGGTGATTAAGGTAACTTAAATAGTGTTTTTCTCCCTGTGCTTAGTGATTGATTAATAGCAATTTGCAGTGCTTGTTCATGGTTACTCGAAGGTCAACTTGTTGTAGAGCGCCTCCCATGCTCATCTTTCTCACATTCCCCATGTTTATAGGTAGGCCTTCGACTCTTTTCTCTCTGGTTTCTAGTTTTTTGGTTCTTGCTTCTGTCTCACTTGTTTTTGTTCTGTTTTCATTTTGCCACGTCTTTGCGTTGGCTTTTCTGTCGCCTTCCATTGGTGGGACGGTTCTGCCAAATGGTCGTCTGCCCTCTGTGCATTTTTAGTTGAATGTAGATGTTGGTATATTCTGTAGGATAGTGTAAATGTTTCTGTACATTCTTTACATGGTGTAATTTCCTGTTTATAACTGTATATATGTCTGTTTGTTGTGGTCAGCCTGCGATTTGTGCTTTGGCCCTCATAGAACTTTGGCCCTTCGTAGCTTTGTATATTAATGTATACCCCATGTATATCATTCCATTTGTGGTGAGCTCATCACGCTCCCTCATGTCCAAACTAAGTTGTCAAGCTTGTCAGAGAGATATCTACCATGGTTTGAACTCGGCACCTCGTTGGTTCGAGCCATGGCGACCTTTCTCTCCCCTATTGTGTCATCTTAATGGAGAGATTAATTTCCCATGAGTAGGAATTCAAATACCATCCCATCTGGCATTTACTTCCCCCTGTGTCATCCCACTTGTCACCATTAAGAGCTTTTACGCTGTCTGTCGCGTGGCCATGTGATGACCCATGTCAGCCAAGTACGGCTCACTACTAGTCACGTCGACAAAGGCTAATTCTTCTAGAATCTGGGCACTGAGAATCCCCTGGGTCTTCAGTCCAATTTTTTACCTAAACCAATGCCCCAGAGCCTCCGGGTGAATTTGACCCGTGTTAACTTTAATATTTCATGATTTTTGATGCATGCTAACATTTTTGGAAAGGTGCGAAATGGTGGTAAATTCCCCGGAGTCCCTAAAGTATTATTTTTATCATATCATGTATTGATGGTTCTCCGGTCTTGCAGGTTGCAGATAGGTTGATCAAAATGTTGGAAGTGATCTCTCCTCCTGATAGCCCAGAGCTACCAACTACCTCCACTTGGGCAGCTACAAAAATAAAGGCCGAAAAGATGCTGGACAAATTGCCACTAACTTCCAAATACCTAAGGGAGGGTGTTCTCGTGGGGTCCAAGGTGGACTCCAAGTTGCAAGAGATAACAGACACAAAGTTTGGACTATGGGATGAAATGTAGGGGTTGGTCCAAGCCATATACCAATAGAGGACCACCGGAGATAATATGGAAAAACACATGGCCGCCTCTAGGATTATCAAAGCTACAAATTTTCCCTACTTGGTTGAAGCACTAGAGCTGATACTCCAACTGGCAATGCTCTACAATGCCTCCACTTGGGTTGTTTTGCTCGCTGATCCCTTGCCGCTACACTACCCAGTGACTATCATCAATCTGGACGCAACTACTTTTGCTTCAAGGCTGGGGATCCCTCAATTCAAGGGAGCTGTTGTTCTCTCCCATTCCACATCATTAAAGGAGTTCAAAGAAGCTTCCCTTCTCTCCTGAAAACATGGCCTCAACACTGACTGGTTAAAGTCCCTAAGAAGGGACTATAAAAAGATAAAGCTGGAGATTCCCTGCGGAGATTTTAAAGAATGTATCCAAGAAGGCATCATATTTCTATGCAGGCTCTTTGGAGAGCCCCATGCCCAGGATTTCTCAGCATAGATGTATTACTTTCTCTACTGCATCACCACCCACAGTCAGACCTTCAATTGGGTGGCTATCATCGCCAACCATGTGGACACACAGCTAAAGAGTGTCCTCCATACCTCAAAGTTCCACATGACATCCTACGTACTATGGGCACTGGCCCAACAGAGACCTGCCTTTCAGGGTTTGCAGAAAATGGGCGTTCTTTGGAATGGGCCCGGCCAGTTTATGCCATGGGATCATTATCCCCAGGTCCAGTGGGAACTTAGCTTCCCAAATTTTTGTAGGGTAAATGATGTGTTCATTTACCAGAATATTTTGACACTTATTCAGGATTCTAGATACTGGTTATTGCAAGAGGTGATGAACTCGGTGAGTACTTATAGGAATTAATTCATTCAATTCTAGTAGCACACATATATTTGGGTGACCGACTTTTTTGAAAAACCCTATCTTCTTCCTCGGTATTACGGGGCTAGAATTATTCTTCTAGACTTCTGTAGACAAATTCTGGAGCTGCATGCCCTCTTCACATTGAAGAAGGTCACCAAAGTCCCATTCCCAATCTCTTGTGGGAACTATTCTTGTAGCCTTTCCATAGTGAAGGATGCAGACAATTAACTGAAGAGTCTGGGACTGGTGGAATTCCACCATACGAGAAGCAATTTTGATCCCCTCGGTAAGATAGCAATGACACTTCCCCAGGCGACCCCACTACACATAGATGATATTGAAGATTTTTGGGCAAATTGTCAAGGCAGTTTTGATCTCCGGGCCCGCCAGCATTCGCGGATGTCTAAAGGCTTCATGAAGGTCCTCGACCTTCAGGGTTTCCCGAAGGGTTTTTCAGATGATGGGCCCCTGGAGGACCCATTGTATAAAGAGCAGGGGTTAGATAAATTAGATCTCCCTCTGGTGGATTGGGCCACCCTAGAAGATTTAACAATTGAGGGGGTATGCTGCCCCATTATAGATAAAAATCACAAGTATTTTGAGCGGGTCTATCCAAGGAGCACCCGAAAAGGACCATTTGTTCAGAGGTCCACTTCGACCTCCGGAGCCATGGGACCCAGCACAATAAAGGGGAAGGAGAAAGAAGATACCCTAGCCCAGGTGCCTCCCAAGGGTCCACTCCCTATAATGACACAAATACAAAAGAAAATGGAGGCATCGAGGTTGACGAGCTAGAAGATAAGTGCACAACTATTCCAGGGCCTCTTGGAAACTCTAGTAGCATCTACTCACCCGACGGGATCCCTATCATTGGCCACATTGATGATCTGGAAGAAGTTCACTGAGGTGAGTCTGCAAGTATTTTGGATGTCGGGGCCCCACTACAAAGAAAGAAGAAGCAAAAGGTGAACCCCACCCCAAGCGCAGCCATGGGCCCCGGTATGCCCGATGTTCCCCTAGTAGACATCAGTTCAAATTCCCCCAAACTGAATGACATTTTAGATACCTCTCCCTCGCATGATGACTTCAATGATATCTTTGGGACGGATGAGCTCATGAACCTACATGGGGTTATAGATTACGTGGTGGAAGAAATCGCCACTCAGGAAAAAGAGGAGATCCCCGTTGAAAAGGAAGTCCCAGAGAAAGAAGCTACCACAGAGAAGGAAGACTAGGAAGAGACACAAAAGGTGCCTGAGTGGGAGAAGACATTGATCCAGGAGAGTGAGAAAGAACCAAGGCAAATAATGGATGAGCAATCGGCGACTGGGGAAACCAGACCCATGGGATCAACCGTACCCCCATTCATCACGCTCCAGACACCTTCGGTTACTCCAAGTGACCAATTGCCCTAGAGTACATTTGGGGAGGTGATCACAACAGATCAAATGTTGAACCTAGGCCAGATGCCTTAGCCACCTCCAGAAGACGTTCCAATAGAGGAAGATATCCTGGCAAATGATGCCGAAGAAGAACAACAACAACAAGAGGATGAGGGGAGAAACCCCGAGGATATGAACATTGATTCACCTGATATTGAGAAGGATGGGGAATTCGCCAAAGATACAGGTGATGCTGATACCGGTGGAGAAGAAATCCCAGACATCACAAAAGAGGATGCCAACAAGGCAGAAAATACTGAGGCCTCCAGAGAGAAAGAAAAGGAACAAGAACAAGAAAAGAATAAAGAGCCCGATGACACTGCAAATATCAAGAATGCACTACCAAACTCTGAAGGGAGTCCCAATACCTAGGCCATGACAGCAAAGCCACGCCAACTAACCCAATGGATGGTGGAATCTAGAAAGAGGAAGGCCCCAGCAGTTGCAACAGGTGTTCCACTCTCCTTGGAAAAAATGATGGCTCGAAACGCAGAGGCCAAGAAGCCTAATAAGGCCGAGATAGTCCATACCCTCCAGAATGGTTCACAAGGAAGTACAATTGTGACTATTGTAACACCTCCCCTAGATATAGGTGTAGTGGTAGCAAGAGCCAAAGATTATACAATAACAGAAGTGTCTCTGGGGAGGAGAGATAAGCAGGGAGAATTGGACCTGCTATGAGAGGCAACCTGGGCAATAGAGGCCTAGTATAATAAATAGAACCAAAAGTTGAAGGAGGAAAGAGAAAATAATGAGAATCTCCTCAGACTTCTGATATAACTCGCACAACCCCTGGCCGAGATCCACCCATAAACTTCTACCTTTATATTACTATTTGCATAGGGTGATGTGGATACTCTAAGGGCCATGAAGAAGAAGGCCCAGACTATGGACGGGTGGATCACTGAGCAGATAGTCACCATAAGGAAATTTTTAGTGGTATCGCTCCCGGATCTCTATCAAATCAATAATCTCTTGAATCAGGTGAATGTCTCCACTACCCTATGGGAGGGAGACTTGGAAAATATGAAGGATGGAAGGCTAGGTTGGATGAGGTCTTCAACACCAGGGAAGAAGCCATCACAGAGGCGGGAATTTTGGGGGAAGAATCATTCGAGTCCCTCCAGGCCTAGTACTCTAGACTTGGCCTCAAGATCGAGGTATGCAAGCAACTGGTTAAGACCCTAAGAGTGAAATTAATTATAGTCTGGTATCCTTTGGGCCTATTTAAGGCATTTGTGGTAAGGGTGTCACAAGTCAACCCCTTTACCACCAGAACATGTGCCCTGGAGGATTATGTCCTCAGTAAGTACAATGAGTTTATGGAGTCCCTATATCATTTGTTCGGGGACTTCGACGGAGGAAGGTTATCAAGATTATCTAAGATGATTCTCCGAGCACATGATGCCATAAAAATAGTAGATCAATTCCGGAACGGGGCCAGAGAGGTTGAGGAAAAGTTTGAGGCTGCCTGCGACCAGTGGAACGACATTAAGGACATAGATGAGGATGGCATCAGAAAAGTTTTGGAGGCATTTAAGAACAGTAAAGGGAAATAAGGTTCTTCGGATTCCAGATATTTTCACTAGCAGGTTACATTTTGAATATTCTTTATTCTTTGAGCGCAAGCTCCCAGTTCCTGGAGTCCCGGATCCAACTATTTTGTATTTTTTTGATGACCCACGTCCAAGTTCCCCGGAGCTAACTGGTCATTATAAAATAGTTAATAAGGGTTCCAAAAAGTAGGTGACCCCAACAAGGCACGTCAACTCGAGGGATGGTTCTGAAAGGTGGTCTTCCCAAGGCGCTACTCCAGCATTAAACACGTGGTGCATCAGAGACAATGAGCCAGTTTTACATTGATGAAGCATGTAGTCTCAAACCTTGGGGGATCAAATTTCTTCTATTCTTCCTCTGGCTCTCTTCTCAAGGATGATTCTTCCATACCTCTCTTCTTGTCTTATTCTTCTGACATGACAGACCTTTATTCTTCTCAAGGTTTTTGTAGCATGGTACAGGTAGTACCGGCCACCGAAAATTTTATTTTATTATTGTGTAAAGTTAGATTAGGTTAACTTTAGGGAAAATATGTGTATATATAATAAGTTTGAACTCATTCCAAAGGTCGGCAGAATTGATGATTTTGCAATCCATAGCAATAGCATTTCATTTCTCGTAGTTTCAGAGCTCAATGCTCAATAGTTCTTAGTAGTTCTTGGTAGATAGATGCTCCCTTGGAGCTGTTGATGTACACACCAGTGATGCTAGAAAACCATTAATGAAGAAGGAAGGATTCCAGCAATGTTTTTTTTGGTGTTCTAATCTCTGAGTTAATACTCTTTTGTGATGTATGTTTCTGATGTCCCTTGCTCTAATGTTTTAAGTTGATTAACGACCTCTTTTCCCCTCGCTATTGAATATGTATGAGCTGATGGTTCTGTATGCATTCAGTATTTAGTGTATTTTGTTAGTGCATGGTTGATGTTTTAAATGTATCTGCATAAGTACAAGTAGAATTAATACTTTCTAACCCTAGTCTATCTTTTGAAGTTTCTGTGATAATCCAAATCCTTGCAGGAAACCCTGACCTAACAAAATCTCTGGAGAAGATGAGCCAAGAAAACTAGATATCCCCCTGAACAAAATTGTCACACTCCCAACTTAGCTCTCGCATTGTCGAGATCCAACTCTCACGTGCTTGAAGGCCCAGAGAATTTATTCCCCAGACAACCTTTATAGGCGAAGTTGGTCGGTACCCTGGTACCCAGTGACAACTTACCTTTGTTGGTGGACCAGTCACAAGGTCCCGTCAACAGAGTACTCTAAAAAAAAGTATGCTAGGCAATTATGTGGGCTCAAACTTTCCAATTTCATGGACATTGACTAAAAAATGTAGTAAAATTTAGAATACCTTGTCAAATTCTATGTATGGAAGAAATATCAATTGAGAGTAGGAGCTACTATTGACAGTTATATTCTACACAATAAGGATAAATACATGAAACTATACAAGATGAATGAAATAGAAAACACATATCAGTGAAATAGAGAGAATATATAGGAATTAATATATGTCTCTTTGTGTGTATGTGTTTGAAGATGGCTCCACTATTCAAGCTAGTCGAGAGAAAAAGACATAATTTTTTTATTATATAACTATGAAGGATGTTAGGGTTTAAGTAGATATGAGCAAAAAAAAAATTAAGATAATGCAGAAATAAAAAAGACATAAAATCAAATAACACATAAATTTAATATGGCTCACCCAATATGAGCTACATCCACCAAAGAAACAATCGTCCACTTATTTTATTATCGAGCGAAGATAAAATTACAATATGATAATTTCACATTACCTCATCACTTATTTATAAGCCTTTTAGGTGGTTTACCAATGTTGATTAGAAAATTAACCCCATTAATTGTTAAGAGTGTATAGTATAGCATGATAAGTTACCACATACCAACAATCTCGCACTTTAAGACTAATCGGGCTCCACACTAAACAATCTCCCACTTGGAGACTAACCAAGCTCCATGCTAAACAATCTCCCAATTAGATACTGATCATGTAAAAATACCACTATGGTTGAAACTCCCATTGGATTAATGCACCTAGACTTGATTGTTTCTCATTTCCACTATGATCAAGCTTTAAGACCAATAGAAACTGAACAAGAAGTTAGTTTCTCTCAAGTTACTACCTTTGTCAACATATCTATAGGATTCTTGCTAGTATGCATCTTCTCTAGCTTCAACTGCCATCCATTAAAACTAAGTGTATGAAATACTACCAAAATTTGGATGTGTTTGGTCTTAGAGTGAAGGGCTGAGTTCTTTACAAGATGAGTCACACTCTAGCTATCACTATACAAACTTCTATGCTCTTGTGTATTTCCCAATTCCTCCATGAACCTTTGTAACCAAATCATCTTCTTACTAGCCTCTATAGAAGCTCAACATATTATGCTTTTGTGGTTGAAAGTGCTATGACCTTTTGCAATCTGGAAATCTAGTTGAACATTGTGCCAGCTACAATAAAAACATACCCTGTAGTGCTCCTCATACTATTAATATCTCCTGCTAAATTTTAGTTAAAATAACCTTGTAAAGTGGAATGGGATCCTCCAAAACATAAAGACTATGTTGTTATACCTCTAAATGGGTAAGTGCACCAAGATGTTGGTAAAAAAAGTGGCAACATGACGAAAATACTCAAATTTTCACAAAACCCATGTGCGTTATTCAAAATTTGAAATAAATTGGCTCAAGAAAATCGAGCCTAAACCTAGCCAATTAAAAAATACTAAAAGTTCTTCATAACCTGCATGAGTTACAAAGAACTAAATATTCTCCATAAACCGCATGAATTATGAAGAACTAAAATTTCTCCATAACCCAGACAGTTTATTCAAAACAAAAATTTCTCCATAACCTGCACGGGTTATGCAGAACTAAACATTCTCCATAACCCAGACAGGTTATGAAAAACTAAAATTTATTCATATAACCCTCATGGGTTATGAAGAATTTTTTTTTATTTTACTTAAATGCACCATGCCCATAGTTTTACAAAACCCATAAATTTTTTTCTTATGAGAGAGAAAGAGAGGTCAACCGCCAATCTTCTTAGGAGATATCCCTATCACTCCTTTGTTTTGTAACAACACTCAAAACTTCCTCTAGATTGGATCAACAACATGGATCAACACCATGGATCAAAATCATTGTTTAGCATCATGGATCCAAACCCCTCACTAGGCTTATCAATTATCATTACTCCTTCATTCTAACCTTCTCCTCCACTAGACTCCACATGATTAGTTCTGCAATCACTCAACTTAACCATCCATACACATTTGCCAATGTGGTGTGATTGTCCCAACCACTAGTGCTTCACTTTCTTTCCATAACCCAATCACTTGGATCACTCTATATGGATCCACCACTTCTCTTCTCAAAAAAGGCACTCTCTAAACATCCCCACACAAAATTTCAACTCTCAACTCCCTCAA
This sequence comes from Thuja plicata, assembly GCA_018584345.1. Lineage (NCBI taxonomy): Eukaryota > Viridiplantae > Streptophyta > Pinopsida > Cupressales > Cupressaceae > Thuja > Thuja plicata. Next base: position 1,830,513 of record MU227975.1, on the reverse strand, counting down.
CAAACTCTCTGTCAAACAACTCTCTTTCACTTTCTTATTATGATAGTCAATAGTAATGTGTAAAGGATAGTTACCTTTGAGTGCCCCATCCTTGTTTCTCCTCACCCTAAATGAAAAGATCCACCTTATCACCCCTCAAACTCTCTTTTCTCTATAACCCAATCCTTTGAACCCTTAAACACAATAGATTATTTCATTATCTAAAACATACTTCCAATTCACTATCCTATTGTGACAGTCTAGACACTATTTTGGAATAGTCACATAAAATACTCTTTAATAGGATCCCTTTCTCCCCTAACCACCTTAGGGATGCACCCTACTAAATTCCAAAACCCCTTTCTCCTTCACACAACCCCTCTGACATATGTACGAAGGACTCTATCTACAAATCACCCTACCAGTGTCCTCTTTATGATAGAATAAAAGTCATTTCCTTGGCCCAAACACGTGCCAAATAATTTCATAGAATCCTGAAACTCCAAGGAAATTTAATATCCAACCCCTCCTCATCACTTCCCAAGATGAGAGGTTATTTCTATGTTCCACCTAATAGAAGTCACATCTTTATCTTCTTAGGTTACCCTATTGGAGGGTTTGGATAGTTTTTTCTTAAACACTGATATCTCTCACAAAACTTACCCAAAGAAAGTCATTCAAAGACTAAAACTATCTAAATAAAGGCTATTATGATTTCCAATCAATAATACGTCGAGACAAAACCTTCCAAGCCACGGTATGTCTTTTCTAGCTGACTGTTACAGAGAAAAACTAGTGAATTCTAGAAAATACAATATGTTTATTGATTCAAACGTTACAATATCTTCTTCCTCCCAACTCTCTCTCCATTCCTTGGGCTATTAAAATATAAATAGGTCTCTTTCAACCCCAAAATACCTACCAACTACTTGGGAACTTCCCAAACTTCCCTTACAACCGATATAACCGTCTTCTAACCAGTTGTCCAAGGGTAGACATGGTTTTGTCGACTTGCTTGTCAAATGAAAAAAAGAGGATGTTGTCAAGTTGAAAAATATTTTTCAACTCTAAAAATACATACCAATCATCCCTTATTACATCATTTTTACATTTCATGACCTTGAAACAACTATACTTAGCCCTATAACCTATGAACTTGCCTACTTAGCCATTTAGGCTTTATGACCAATTTAGGCACCACTATATCTTACTAGGCCCTTATTACATTGTTCTCATGACCATACAAGTCATATGGTATTATTTTAATCCCATCTAACCTACCAAAGACTACAAACTCCCTTTCCCATTATATGATGACCCTTATAGGGCTATTTGCCTTATCATGCCAACTTTGTATTACATAGCTTCATCACATTCCATAGGCACTAATGACCCAAATTAAAAAGTTGTTAGAAATTTTAGGCCCTTGTAGTATTCATTTTTCTTCAAATATTCTTGGATCTCCATCAAGGCTTCATGGTGACCCCTAGGCTCTAAGTGCTCTCCACTACAACTTTGAAGCTTTTCCAAGTCCTCTTGGAAAGACGTGCAAAATAAATCATTAGAAAAAACATAGATGCCTTCATCTTAATCTTTGGCTTAAACATGGATTCATCATGCCATATTGTACTTTCTTTTCCTTCCAACACTTGGACCTTTCTTATCTTGACTTTTGGTTTTCCTCCCACGGGCAAAATGTGGACCACCTGCTGCTGCTCTTGGTCCTCCCCCTTAGTATCTCTGTTGCAAACTTCTCCAAATGTATCGCAAGTGCCTCAAAAGGAGACTCCTCCTCTTTGACACCTTCATCATGCCATATCTCCATGTTTGGAGAATAAACCAACTATAAGGCCTCCTCATGGCCCACCATTATAATCAACTCACCTTTATTCACTGTCCTATTGTGACAGTCTAGACACTCCTTTGGAACAATCGCATAAACTGCTCTTGCATAGGATTCCTTGCCCCCCTAACCACTTAACCACCTTAGGACCACACCCTACTAACTTCCCAAACCCGTTTCTCCTTCACACAACCCCTCTTACATCTGTATGAAGGACTCTATCCACAAAATTCCTTGTCACTGTCGTCTTTGTGACAAAATAACAATCACTTCCTTGGCCTGGAAACACGTGCCAAATCACTGCATAGAATATTTCAACTCCAAGGAAATTTAATATACACCCCCTCCTCATCACTTCCCAAGATGAGAGGTTGTTTCCATGTTCCACTTAAGAGAAGTCACATCTTTATCTTCCCGGGTTACCCTATTGGAGGGTTTGGATAGTTTTTACTTTAACACTGATATCTCTCACAACACTTAACCAAAGAAATTTATTCAAAGACTAAAATGCTCTAAATAAAGGCTATTAACATTTTCAATCAATAATATGTCGAGACAAAACCTTCCAAGCCACTGTATGTCTTTTCTAACTGGTTGTTACAGAGGAAAACAAGTGAATTCCATAAAATACATGTTTATTGATTCAAAATTTATAATATCTTCTTCCCCCCAACTCTATCTCCATTCCTTGGGATATTAAAATATAAATAGGTCTCGTGCAGCCCCAAAAGACCGGCCAACTACTTGGGAACTTTCCAAAACTTGCTTACAACCGATTACAACTGTCTTCTAACCGATTGTCCATGGGTAGACAGGGTTTTTTTTCAACTTGCTTGTCAAATAAACAAATATGAGGATGTTGTCATGTTGACAACTAAGTTTTCAAATTGACAACTACATACCAATAGCCCCTATTATATGGTTTTTACATTTCATGACCTCCAAACAACTATACTTAGCCCTATAACCTATGAATTTTCCTACTTAGCCCTTTAGGCTTTATGACCAATTTAGGCACCACTATATCTTATCACCCTTATTACATTGTTCTCATGACCATACAAGTCATATGGTATGCTTTTAATCCCATCAAACCTAGAAAATACTACAAACTCCCTTTTCCATTACATGGTGACCCTTGTAGGGCTATTTGCCTTATCATGGAAACTTTGCATTACATATACTTCATCACATTCCATAGGCACTAATGACCCAAATTATAGTTTTTAGACCTTTTAGGCCCTTGTAGTCTTCATTTATCTTCAACTCTTCTTGGATATCCATCAAGGATTTATTGTGACCCCTAGGCTCTAACTGATCTACATTATACCTGGTGTAGAGGCTAGTGGTCAACTAAAAATATTCTTAGGAGATATCCCTATCACTCCTTTGTTTTGTAACAACACTCAAAACTTCCTCTAGATTGGATCAACAATAGGGATCAACACCATGGATCAACATCATGGTTTATTATCATGGATCAACATCATGGATCCAACCCCCTCACTAGGTCTATCAATGGTCATTACTCCTTCATTTTAACCTTCTCCTCCACTAAACTACACATGCTTAGTTCTACAACCACTCAACTTAACCAACCATACACATTTGAAAATGTGGTGTGACTGTCCCAACCACTAGTGCTTCACTTTATTTCCATAACCCACTCACTTGGATCACTCTTTATAGATCCACCACTTCTCTTCTCATGAAAGGGACTCTCTACACATTCCCATGTTGCGAAATATTTCAACTCTCAACTTCCTCAACAAACTCTCTGTCAAACAACTCTATGTTCACTGTCTTATTATGATAGTCAATAAAAATGTGTAAAGGATAGTCACCTTTAAGTGCCCCATCCTTGTGTCTCCCCACCCCTAAATAAAAAGATCCATCTTATAACCCCTCCAACTCTCTATTCTCTACAACCCAATCCTCTAAACCCTTAAACATAATAGATTATTTCATTAGCCAAAATAGACTTCCAATTCACTGTTCTACTGTGAGTCTAGAAACTCCTTTGGAACAGTCACATAAACTACTTTTGCATAGGATCCCTTTCCCCCCTAACCACATTACCACCTTAGAGACACACCCTACTAGCTTCCCAAACCCATGTCTCATTTACACAACCCCTCTAACATATGTATGAAGGAATCTATCCACAAACTACCCTATCACTGTCCTCTTTGCGATAGAATAATAGTCACTTCCTTGGCCCAAACACCTACCAAATCATTGCATGGACTCCTGAAACTCCAAGGATAGTTAATATATACACCCCATCCTCATCACTTCCCAAGATGAGAGGTTATTTCCATGTGCCACCTAAGAGAAGTGGTTGGCTGCAAGAAGTTGAGTCCCACTTTTGGGCAAAAAGTGGAAGCGTTTTCCCTATTTTTCAATTTTTTTGTCAATTGATGTCAAAATTTGAGGCACTTAGAGATTGAATCTCAAAAAAACTCACTAATATAAAATGTAGTTCTCAAAGTCTAGTTTTCAAATATCTAATTTATTTCAATACCCACATGGTATAAATTGTTTTATAGTAGGAATGTTTAAAATTCATTCTTTACAAATGTCTATTTCAGGACCATACCACACACGTGTACGACCACCATATTTTGACCTAAATGAATATTTTTTGTGAATCCTTCTGGGAAAAGATACCTAAGATGCCAAAGATTCATGAGCATATTTTTTTTATTAATTTTGAATTGACTGTAAAGTGTATTTTTGAAACCTCTAGGGTACAACTACCATAATTTGATGAAAATTTAACATTTCTTCAAAATTATTTTTTTAATCTTCAATAAAATTCTATTTAGATTGATGTCATATAATTTATTTTCAAAAAATGTAAAAACAAAAAAGTTATTAAAATTTTAGTGAACCTCACTATTTTAAGTTTAGGTACCACTTTTGATTAATAAATATTGGAAAAATAGTAAAATTGATCCTATCACTATGAAATTTATTCTTTAAATTAGGATAGTAAGAACTCTAAAGGTTTTTATTTCATCAAAAAAATTGATTAGGAAGGCCTTGAAAAAATTACCGCAAGGTAGAAATCTGGTATTTCAGTGCCTTAGTCATTATTTTGGAGGTCCAAGCATAGACTTGGTCCCAACAAGCCTATCCCAAACCAAAATCCAATGCAAAGTGTGGATTAACAATTTACTTTTTAAAAAATGGGCACACGTTTTAAAACACGTACACGTTTCTTAAATATAATAAATCAGCATTTAAAAATGAATTTCTAGGCATAACATTAAAAAAAAGAAACGGGCACCTTTTTTTTGAATTTTTGGATCGGGCGTCCAAGCCTAAATCGGGTGCCCATTTTTTTCAAAACACGTACCTGTCACCCATTTTTTGAATTTTTGGATCGGGCGTCTGAGCCTAAATCGGGTGCCCTTTTTTCAAAATGGGTACCCATTTGTAGCAGCATTTTTCAAGTCCACAAGACTTCTGCTGAATTGGCACCCAATTTATTGCACCTACCCGAGTAACATATTTATCTTCTCGGGTTACCCTATTGGAGGGTTTGGATAGTTTTTATTTAAACATTGATATCTCTCACAAAACTTAACCAAAGAAATTCATTAAAATGCTCTAAAACAGGCTATTAAAATTTTCAATCAAGAATATGTCAAGACAAAACCTTCCAAGCCACGATATGTCTTTTCTAACTAACTGATATAGAGAGAAACCAGTGAATTCCAGAAAATACAAGTTTATTGATTCAAACTTTACAATATCTTCTTCCTCCCGACTCTCTCTCCATTCCTCAGGATATTAAAATATAAATAGGTCTCTTGCAGCCCCAAAATACCAACCAACTACTTGGGAACTTCCCAAAACCCCCTTACAACCGACTACAACTATCTTCTAACCGACTGTCCAAGGGTAGATAGGGTTTTGTCTACTTGCTTGTGAAATAAACAAATATGAGGATGTTGAGAAGTTGACAACTAAGTTTTCAACTCAACAACTACATACCAATCATCCCTTATTACATCTTTTTTTACATTTCATGACCTCCAAGCAACTATACTTAGCCATTTAACGTATGAACTTGCCTACTTATCCCTTTAGGCTTTATAACCAATTTAGGCACCACTATATCTTACTGCCCTTATTACATTGTTCTCATGACCATACAAGTCATATGGTATACTTTTAATCCCATCAAACCTAGCAAATACTACAAACTCTCCTTTCCCATTACATGGTGACCCTTGTAGGGCTATTTACCTTATCATCGAAACTTTGCATTACACAAACTTCATCACATTTGATAGGAACTAATGACCCAAATTAGAAAGTTTTTAAACCTTTTAGGCCCTTGTAGTCTTCATTTGTCTTCAACTCTTCTTAGATCTCCATCAGGGTTTCATGCTGACCCCTATGCTCTAAGTGCTCTACACGAGAGAGAGAGAGAGAGAGAGAGAGAGAGAGAGAGAGAGAGAGATGCAAACATATATACATATAAATATATGTATATATAACTATAGATATACATAAATACATATATAAACACATTAGATATGTATGTCTATACATATGTTTAGTAAATTCTAATTTTACAAGCATACATTTTGATGTCTTCATAACCCTACGAGTTATGGAAAACTCAAAATTATGGTTTTAGTTCTACATAACCCGTATTGGTTATGTAAAACTATGCATGGTACTTTTTAATTTTTAAAACCTGAGCGGGTTATTTTGTACATCAAAACCCGTGTGGGTTTTGGCTTGGTAAGAGGTTTGGAAAAGGACCCTAAGGCTTGCAAGCCCATTTTCCCTCTATTTTTGTCCCTTTACACATTTTTTCATCTTCCAAATGATTTATCAACTTTTTCATCATCATCTTTGCAAATGATCAAGTGGGCATCTCTAAAATTTCCACCATCATCTCACACGTCTTCTCATCTTTCTAACCATATAATTGTCTATATTTTTGGACAACATTAGCATAGTAAACTTAAATTTTCTTTACCAGTGTCTTGACAATCCTCACAGACATATGCCTACCCTTTTTTCAATACCTTTTGATCTACTTTGAATAAATTTAAAAAAATTAGATATTACTGTTCTACACTATATTATATACGTTTTTTAAAAAAAATTTACATTTTTTATTATTTTGATGCAAGTTATGCCCAACGCACGAACATGTACCAAATTTTTAGGATGTGGTCACTTCAAAAAATCATAAATAAAAAAATACTCAACAAAAAATAAAAAAAATAAAAAAAACTTCTATATCTCACTCTTACCTATCATCCTACCAAAGGGTTTTACAAAATACTAAATCTAACTATATATTTTGTGAAGCGCACAAAAATAGCTATGTTATATTTTTCTGAAAAATTCAGGAATATTTTTTCGTGCACGAGAGGTTTGACCCTCTTAATCTTATATTTTTTTTTAAAAAAAATTTAGTAGTTTAGAAACTAGATTGAGAGTACTACAATTCTTATTCTTTGCACAACTCCTAGTTTTGAGTGCATGACCCTAAAATTTCTCTGTGAAGTTCAAGTTTCCCTGATTTCAGAAAATCAAAATGGCCACTTATACCCCCCTTTTTGTTCACCATCTTGATGCTCTTACCCAAATACCTAAGAATCCACTTTAATGCATTCCAATGCTCTTTTCCAGGATTGTTCATATGCCTACTTACAACTCCTAGTACATGTGCAATATTTGGCCTTGTACGCACCATGACACACAAAAAGTTGCCAACTGCTGAAGAGTATGGAACCTTACACATGTACTCCATCTCCTCCTATGTCTTGGGGCCCATCTCTTTGGACAGTTTAAAATGACTAGGCAAAGATGTACTAACTGGTTTTGCATCTTCCATCTGAAATCTATGCAACACATTTTCTATGTAATCACTCCGAGACAATGTCAATGTGTTATATTTCCTATCCCTAGTTATCCTCATACTAAGAATTTATTTTGCTGCATCCAAATCCTTCATAAAAAATGATTGTGTTAATTTCTGTTTAAGGTCATTTATATGTTGCATATTAGACCCGACATTAAGCATGTCATCAAAATATAATAACCAGATAATTTAGCTATCATTATCCAATCTCTTGAAATAAATATAATGATCATAATGACATCTATTGTAATCATGTTCAACCATAAAACTATCAAATTTCAAATTTCATTACTGAGGTGCTTGTTTTAGCATATACAAGCTCTTCTTCAACCTGCACACTAAATTTTCCTTACCTTTGACCTCATATCCTTGTGTTTTCTCCATATAAATCTCTTCCTCCAAATATCCATAGATAAAAGTTGTCTTGACATCTAATTATTCTAGATGCAAATCATTTTTGGCCACAAGACTTAGAATAGTTTGAATTGAGGTTATTTTAACAATGTGAGAAAATACCTCATCAAAATAATACCCTTTTTCTGTGCAAAACATTTGACCTAAAGTCTAGCCTTGTATATTTTCTTGCCTCCATGTTCTTCCTTTAACCTGTAAATCCATTTTTTAGGCAATGCTCTTTTACCTTCACGTTATTCAACTAACTCTCAAGTTTTATTTTATATCAAGGAATCCATCTCCTCTTTCATTCCTTACTCCCACTTTTTCCTGGTTTCAACCTGCATTTCTTTTGCATAACTTTCTAGTTCCCTAGAATCAATCAATAATACATAATTTAATGAACGAGAATATCATTGAGAAGGTCTACTTGTCTTGGAAGATCTTCTTACTGGATTTTGAGGAACTTGTTGTGGTTCTAGCTTTTCAAAATTTTATGGCATTTTTGGGACTACATTCGTTGGGATGTCATCAAGCACCATGTGTTCTGTGTGTTCCTCTTCTTGCTTCTTTCCCTATATTTGATCCTTCTACATGACCTTTTAATTGAATATGACATCTCTACTCGTAATGATTTTGTGATTCTCAAAAATTCTATAAATGATAACCAAAATCATTAACGCCATACCCAATAAAAGTACACTTCTTGGATTTTTCCTTTAGATTTGATTGATTTTCTATATTGATATGGACAAATTCTTCACAACCAAAAGTTTTAAAAAATGAGTAGTTTACCTTTTTGTCTATCCATGTCTCCTTTGGAATACCACCATCCAAAGAACTTGAAGGCCCCTTTTTTATCAAGTAAACAACAGTATCTACAGCATCTACCCAAAATTGCAAAGGAAATCCTGCACACAATCTCATGCTCCTTGCATGCTCCATTATAGTTCTATTCATCCTTTCAAACACACTATTTTCTTGTGCGGTTATAGGAAATGTATTTTGTCAACGAATCCAATGGTATGAACAATAACTATTAAACTCTTTTCTTCAGTACACACCTCCATTATCTTATATGAGACACTTCATCTTGTTTCCTATCTCATTCTCAACCAAAGATTTCCATTTCTCAAAGACTTCAAATACATTAGATTTTCTTGGAATGAAATAAACCCAATTTTTAATAGGTGCATCATCAATAAAAGTAACGTAATAATAAGACCCACCAAGAGATGGTACCTAGGTTGGTCCTCATACATGAGAATGCACAAGTTCTAACTTTTCACTTTTCTTTTCCATCCAAACTCTAATAAATCTAACCCTTGTTTTATTTATCATACACACAGTTTTCACAAAAATCCAAATCAACTTGTTTCAAACCTGGGAATAAAGTATTTGAATGGAGAAGCTTCATCCCCTTCTCACTCATGTCCCAAGTCTATTGTAGAATAGAGTTCTATTTGTTCCTATGGAAGCTAGGGAAACAAAATAATCGATATTACTAGTACATAAATACAATGTACCTACCTTTGCCCCTTTTTCTATTACCAATGAACTTGTAGTAACCTTCCATGAATTGTCTATGAATATGACTGTGCAACTATCATTTCCCAATTGTTGTACTGATATTAAATTTCTTGTCAAATCAAGAACATGTCTCACCTCTTTTAGCAGCCACTGATTTCCATTTGGTAATTTTATTTGTATGTTTCCCTTTCCAATAATTTTGCATGGTTCATCATCACGTAAATAAAATTTTCCAAAATCACCTTGAACATAGTCTAAAAACTATTTTATATGGGTTGTGGCATGAAAAGAAGCCCCTGAATCTAACACCCAAGAATTAGTAATAGTATCTAAAGAAAGAATCAAAGCATCTTGTAACACATCACTTGCTACATTTGCTTCCTTGTTATTTTCTTGTTGTCCATCCCCTTATTTTCCCTTTCAAGACCAAGAATATTTCTTCAGATGTCCTTTCTTTTCACAATGCTACCACTCCTCATTTACCTTAGAGTTGGATCTTCCCTTTCTAGATTTCCAATGATTACTTGGGCTCTTTCCTCTTTCCTTTTTTTTCCCCCTATTCTCAACAGTCAAAGATTACCTTATGTCTCACTTGCATTTTTCCATCGCATTTCCTCGCTAAGGATAACACCAAGAATATCATCAAAATTTAAAGTATTTGAACTAGAGATAGAGTTACTTAAAACCATGACCAAGTCATTCCAACTTTCATGCAATGCGCATAAAATCAAGAGAGCCCTAACCTCATCATCAAAATTTACTTTTACAAAACTTAGCTGACTATTAACCATGTTAATCTCATTCAAATGACCACTAACAGACCCACCTTCTGGCATCTTCATATTAAATAAATATTTCAAAAGAAATAGGCTATTTGAGGTTGAGGGTTTCTCATACAATTTATCTAATGCTTTCATTAGACCCTCCATTGTTTTTTCTTTTGTTATATTGAAAGCCATTGACAATCATCCACTTATTTTATTATCCAACGAAGAGAAAATTACATTCTCATAATCTCACTTTACACCGTCACTTATTTATAGGCCTTTTAGGCGGTTTACCAATGTCGATTAACAAATTAACCTTAAAAAATGCTTGATGAGTTAACCAAGGAAAATGCTTGATGAGCTAACCAAAATATTTTTAAGAGTGTATAGTACAACATGATCAGTCGCCACCTACCAACAAAGGATGCAAACCCTAAGTCTACAACCTGTTAATTAATAAACAAGTAAATATGCTCTCTCACACAGGAAAAAATATAATAAATAAATATTATACAAAATATTAGAAGTAAAATTTTGGTGGTCAAACAATTCGATATGTATGTGAGAAAGTTTTTTTGATGTGTTTATTAGTCATTTAACAACATAAATAGATTTCTACATTAGAATCATATATCTCTTGAAAGATTTATTAAATTTTGAATACAATGAGAAAGAGGTCTAAAGGACACCTTCCCCATCTACCACTCGCATGGCTTTCTCAACATGACACAATCCAGTTAGAAAACTATTTTCAACACATTTTTGCGATCACCCCTAACTATGGATATTCAGACTTGGGATAGGAATTGTGATTCACTTGTAAAGAGGAGATGCTTGTGTGATACCGAGAATGTTTTTGTTAAATATTTCATATTTTTATGTAAACTATAATTTATATGTCAAATCTTTTTTATGTCCAACTTCTATATCTAATACAATAGGACCAATAGTTGAACAAAATAAATTGTTGTTATAAAACAACCCAATTTTATATAAATTACAATTTATATCCAACATAAATTGAGGAATAGTTGGACACTAAATATTTTTCACAATTCTTTACATTTCAAAAGAATATACAAAAAATTTATTGTGGTGAGTTTTATATTTGTAAAAAAGATAACTTATTAACATGAAATACTCTTTATATAT
>MU227975.1:1709332-1732005 GCA_018584345.1 Thuja plicata | reverse complement strand
TTTCAAGTAATTTGGTTTTCTGCATCTCCTTCTCCCTTTTCCTTGCAAGAGATAGTTTTAGGTGCATCCTGATAGTAGAGGAAGCCGGCCTTCTCTGGAGATTCAACCTCATAGTTCAAGTCCCACAGATTGGAGGTTGATTCCATGTTTCACTAGGTTGCTGTTAGAGAAGCTTTCAGCAAGGGTACAAACCTAAGTGACAACAGTTACTCCTAACAGGGTAAGATCATCAGAAGTGATCAAACTTGTAAGCCTTAACCGACCCCTTCTATTCTGGAGATAGTGAACTTTTGTGGGTTTCATCCCCACTGCAGTTTTTACCTTCTAACAGGGGTTTTTAGCATTAAAAAATCTCTTTTCATGTGTCATTACATTTCATGAATGTTTCTATGAATGTTAACATGAAAATTAAGTTTATGATTTGATATTACATGCACAAAGATAGAATAGAAAATATGGTCGGTAATGCAAGGAATTGCTTACTAAAGGATTAAATGTTAATTGATAAAAAGTTTTAAGGGTACTGATTCACCCCTCCTCTCTTAGTACACACCATTCCATTATTCCAGCAATTGGCATCAGAGCTAGATCTCTTATTTGAAAAAGTTTAAATAACTTGAGAGAAAAGATCATACAACGGAAAGGTATAAGCTAGACAAGAATATTGATAATCAGAAGTTGCAGATACAGATCTTCTATGAGCAATATAAAGAATCTAGAATCAAGATGAGAGAGCTACTGGATGAAAGAAAGGTTATGGAATATCTCTGTAATGAAACAGATCACTATCATGAAGAAGAGATACATAATTTGTTTGAGTCATCGGGATCTAAATCTAGCAATACATCAGACACATCTGAAGGAAGAATTACAAGTCTGAATGAAATCAATCAACATCTGGCTGGTAAAGTGAAATCAATGAAAATCAATCAAGAGACACATATGGTAAGGATGATTGAGGTTATGAATAATGCTAGACAATTTGTTCAAGAAAAAACATTAGCTATTGACAACAGGAGGAATATCACTGAAAAGCTACAAGAGAGAGAATCAGAAATACAAAGACTTACTGAACATCATCATGAGATCACCAATCAAATTGTTCTTATGAGTCATGAGTCAACTTGACTGAATATATAATTCAATAGGAAATTGGAAGCCATTGGTGAGCTAAGAGAAGAAAATTAAAAACTAAAGCATGACGTAAGGATTCAACAACAACACAATGATATGATCAAGAGAGCTGAAGAAAGTACAAAAAGAATGGATGATTTTCTGGATGGAAAAGAAGAGTCAACAACAATACCGGTCTAGGGTATACCCAGCATAGAGAATCATCATACAAATTTGATCAAAAATATGTCTACACATATCCAAGACCAAGGAATCAATCATGCAATCACTATGGAAAACCAGGCCACACATCAAATGTTTGCAGGAGAAAAGCTAAAGTTATTCCTAAATTCACATCTACATTCATAGGAAGTTGTTATAACTATAACAAGAAAGGACACAAAGCAAATGAATGCAGATCTAAGGTGAAACAACCTAAGAAGGAAACCTACATGGAAAATTATTGTCCTACTTGCAAAATGCATGGGCACACATCTCTTGAATGCAAGAAGAAGAAAAAGAAAGCATGGAAGCCAAAAGAACAAGAAAATTCTTATCAACCAAAAAGAGTCGGTAACTCATATGTTTGGGATTAAAACACCTAGAAAAATTGCATAGCATGTGGTAGATATGGACACATATCTGAAAACTACATGAGAAAATGGATGAGAAGGTCTAGAAGCTAGACTAAACCTAGAATGGCATGTTTACACTATCATAGGGTCGGTCATCTAAGAAAGGACTGCAGAAACTGAGTGATAGAGACAAGAAATTTTGACAATGGAAATACCATTGAAGACATCAGGAAGATGAGAAACAAAATGTGGAGGAAAGCTAAAAAAACTTATGATGCTAGACCAAGAAATACAATTGGTGACACCTTATCTAATGGATCTGGTGATATCACCACCCCCACCTAAGCAGAATAAGTAAGTATGGAACTGCATTATACAAAGCTATATTTTACATGAGTTTCATTATACATTGATAAAATGCCAAACTACCATGAATAAAGATGCACTATGGTATTACATGTTATGAATTTTCGAATCCAATCTTGTCAGTCAATGCATACCAAGAATCATTGGTATACATATAAAAGCTAAATTTATTAATGTAAACCGAGCATCATCGGTAATCATGTAAAAGACAATTAGTCTTCGCTACATACCAAGCACCATCGGTGAACAAGTAAAAGGTCAATCAAGTTGGCACTTATCCCAAGCATCCCATTCTCACTGAGAATGAAGTTGGAATGTTCCCTGAGTGACTCTATCTTCAAACACTAAGAAGTGGGTAAAATCATTTATTACACCACTTAGGGAATTTTCTATAAAAAGGTGACAGATTAGCTCATTCACTCACCATGCGATTAAGAGTGAAGAGTAGAGCATAGAGCGAAGAACAAGGACTAGATTGTAGGAGCAATTAACAAGCATATTCACGGCATTCAAACATATCAAAAACATCTACATCAAGTCAAGTGAGTAACTAAGACTCACCGAGCTCATATTTTGTTTACGGGAAAAGCCCTAATTTCAGAAACAATGGTAACCACATCTCGGGTCTCCAAGGTCAAGAATGCAAAGGATAAGAAAGTAAATTTGATCAAGAACTCAACATGTGAAGAGCCTAAGTACAAATTCTTTCCAGAGGTAGCTTCACAACCTGAAGACATTGGTGCGTTCTCAAGCATACCACCTAGGTTTTTATAATCAAAGATGTTTGAGCGTATATCTAGTGCAACGTTGTAGAAATCAGAGATCTGGAAGTTGATGAAGCTTACAAGAAGCTTTGCACAGATGGAACCATCAAGGATGAACATAAACACATTGAGGTGAAAGGGCTGACAAATGCCCTAATTTTCCCAAAGGAGTTAAAGACTGAGTGGATTCAGATAGTTCTTAGATGGGTACATGACATAAAGATGTGGTTGGATGAGCCAAAATATATCACTAAGGATGTAATACATGTAGTGACTGGTTATCTAGTAACCGACAAGGAAAAATCACTTAAACACCCTTCTTGCCCTGAGATTGAGTAGATGATAGTTGTAGAATGGGATAGCATAGGATTGAAGGTAAATTCCATCACAGATCCAGAACTGAAATTCAGTGCATGTGTGCTGGGATACAAGATATTCCAAGCCAGCAGAATGAATAGCATTGCATGCGGAGTAGTTGACACTTCCCATAAGATTGTGAAGAAGGGATCATAGTTGGATCTATTCGAGATTCTACTGAAGCAACTAGAGGAGAACATTAGGACCATTAGATTGGAAAAATCTAATTCATGTAAGTTTGGTTTACTCCTCACGTGCATATTCTTCTACTTGCAATACTTTTTCCCATCTGTCGGTAATGTCAATTGGGACACTACCTGACCAGTGACAATATAATTTAGTGAATTTATTAAGTCACTAGGAGACAAATTTACATCAATTATGGATGCATATTTCACTAGATTCAAGGACAGAATGAGGAAAAGGATGAGGATACCAAAACAACTGGTGGATCAATATAAAGATGATATTTGTTTTATAATGGACACCGACACAACTCTGATCAAACCAGTTGTACCAAGGACAACATGGTTAGTACCACTTGACTATGAGATAAACATAGATTAGGCCACACATGCTATTGAAGCATTATTGAATGAATCACTGGACAATTCATTACCAAGATTTGGCACCTATGAAGAAGCTAAGGCTAGAATCAAAACATGCCTAGTTGTTAAAAAGATAGACGGAACAAAGACCAAAATGGTAAAGACACTTGAAAAAAATATTTTAGTTAATGAAGAAGAAACAGAACAAAAAAAAGACACCGAGGGAGAGTCACCCTTCGATGAAGGTGAACAAGTGAGTGACTCTGAGTCAATAGAGAACCACCCCCAAAGAAACCAAGGACAAATACTGCATCAAGAACAAGGATTCAAACTACAAAAGAAGACTCACCACCGGTTAAGAAAGGACAAGTGAGGACTTACAAAAGGAAGCCTCAAACTAGGAAAACATCAAAACCAAAGAGGAGAAGGAGATTAATCCAAAGCAAGGAAGATAAGGAAGACATTGAACAAGATGAAAAACCTATAAATAACAAAGTTCCTACCATAATTGATGAGATTTCCACATCAATCATCTGGTCCGATATAATATCTGAGCCTAAGGTTAGACAATGGCTAACTATGAAACCTGAGGATCAGAATAAAATAGAAGAAACCATCATCAAGACAATGTGTATATTCAAATATATACCTATAAAGTTTGATAAGATGATGCCAGAAGAACTTATAGATAGGTTATCAGCAAGGTGGACATTTGCACTGAATTTTGAAAGAAAAATAAGGGAAAGATCCCTAGTGTCAATTATGCCACCTAAGTCAAAGATGGAAGAAATTGATGAAATGATGAAGTTGCATTCAAAGAAGTTCTCAGCAAAATTGAGAGCCTACAAAGTACTACAGGGAAGGTTAATTAAGCTTGACAAAGAAAGTGATGATACTTGGAGAAAAATACTCAATGTACCTACAGAGAATACAAGCCCCGAGAGAGTATTAGCACTCACTGAAAAGCCTCACAATAAAGAGAATCAGGCTACACAGAGCCCAGAGCACATTCTTATAAATGATACTAAGGATGTCACTTCAGTTGATGTAAATATAGAAGCAAGTAAAGAAATGGATGACATACCTAAGATGTTGCAGTCATTAGGAGACACAACATATGTCACAACCCAAGATGTGACAATAATAGATATCACTGGAGGTGATCCTGCCGATGAATTAAAGGCAGGTGAAGATGTCACTGTTACCTCCGAGAAAACCAAGGAACAAGACACATCAATGGATGCTGCATAGGTTAATATACCAGGACAAATTCTATTATTGATACAAGCTATCAATATAATCTCAGAAAAGGAGAAGTCACTCGACAATTATGCAAGTATACCCAAGGATAAGGGTGAAGAAGAGCATAAAAGTACAACTAATGAACAGAACGTAACAGATGGAGAGAAGAAAGATGCAAGTGAAGAAAAAGGTGATACCACACCAAAGGCTACCAAAGGAGAAGTTTCAGATAAAGATAAGGTTGATGTGGATATGTCTACACCCAACTAATAGGTGAATACCAAGTAGCGGGTAAAAGGAACAACACCTTCAAAGCCTTCACCAAGTACATCAGACCAAGCAAAGAATCTTGCTATGGTACTACATACAATTGCCTCCACCACAATTGCAAAGAAAAAGAAGAAGAAGAATTAAAAACCAGTCACCTTGGATGAGATCATTGAAATACCATACTGTGATCCTAGGACATTGAATCTAGAGTCACTTACAAAGTATGTAGAACTTTGTAAAGGGAAATCTATACAAAATAAACTCAAAAAGGAGACCAAGGACACACAGGTACTAGAAACTACAAAGGATATCTTATTATAGATTGTACCTGATACCAACATTGATCAAAATGCTCCTATACTTGATCAATTAGATGTTCTTACCAAAGCCATCACATCATAGAATGTAGATGCAGAGAAGGCAATAGAAGAACATGCAGAGAAGAAGTACCAATACAAGATAACATAGAAAATCAGCCAAGAAGTGGCAGAGAACAAGATAAAGCTATCTGAATTGGTGAATACATTGGAACCAATCATTTCGCAAATTATAACCTTAGTTCAAAATTTATGCACAATAGAGAAATTCACTAAGGAGAATAGTGAAAAGATTGCAAAGATGGATGCAGATCTTAATGCTAGTGCACAAGGTCTCACAACCAATGATAATGCATTCAAGTTGCATTATGACAAGATTATGGAAGAAAAAAGGTTGAGACGTGAGGTTCTAGAAGCAGAATCCAAATTCAGAGATGAGGTGACTGAGCTCCAGGCTCTACTACTACCGAATCTAACATTACTGCAACAACATATGACTTCGACAACACAATTGATCTCCACCCTGAAAATGTCTGTAATAGAAATAATATATGATATGCATGAAAGGATCACCTTGGACATCATGACCCTTGATCACCTCAAAGAACAATGGGAAAATAAAATCAAAGACATTCAAAAATCACATTCCCACATTTTTGACAAATTGTAAGTATACACCTTTGTCATTATTATAAAAAAGGGGGGAATTGATATGAGAAGAAGAGGAAATTATGATAAGGTGAAAAGGGGAAATATATGTATAAAGGTAAATGTATATACATGTACATATACTATACCAAGGCATGCACATAGGGGGAGTCATATTGACAAGGTAAAATACATGGTGTATATACTAAATATTTTAGTTTTGCACATATCAGTTTTTGATACTAATGTCAAAGGGGGAGATTGTGAAGGCATTATATTTTTCCATTAGTATACTTAAAGAAAAACATGATCTGCACCATCAGTTTACACTACACAGATATATAGGGCACAACACTACCCGACGCCAAGGTTTCCCAAAAAACACTGTTAAGTGTTATCAGATAACAAAAAGGTAAAGGAACGCCAACGAGTAACAACAGTGAAACTTGATGGAAAAAACAAAGAGAGGAACCCAATGAACAAAGGGAACCTAATGAACAGTTCAACAAAAGAATGCTGACAGACTTCAAGTTCAACCCGATGACCAAGAACCGACAGTCAGTTACATTCCACAAAAAGTGGATCTGACTTTCCACGTCAGATAAATCACTGAAGTTGTATTTATAGCTTCTTAATTTGATTTTAAATCCATTATGTGCAGAGGAAGCAATGTATTTATTATTTTTTTAATTAGTTTTACTGTTTTAAAACATGCAAACTAAAGATCAAGGTCAAGTTGTAAACCTTGGATCTAAGAGTTAACATTGAAAAGTGTGATTCCAAGATAGGTAAAATACTTGTATAAATAGGTGCTCAATCTATTGTAAATAGCGTTGTTGAATGAAAATATTAGCCACAGAGAGCATCTAAAATATTAGATAGAGAATTCATGCAGAAGGACATAAATAGACTCAAATCAGTTTAAAGAACAAGAACACAGGCTATCGATGAGCAGAGAAAAGGTATTCATCAGTCACTTAAGGTGATATTATTATTGTAAGAGCTTTAATGGATTTGTAATCAGAAATTGTAGATTGCATACAGTCAGGTCAACATTTGTACTCATTCTAGCAAGTGTATTACACTAATGAAATCCTTTCAAGAAAGGTGGGCTTAATCGTCCTATTGTAAATCTCATAACTAAGTGCACACTTAAATCAGTGTTGCTAAAGCTCTTAATAGAGTAGATCTTAATAGGTCTCCACCTTAATACTCTTAATAGGGTAGATCATCAGAAGTGATCAAATTTTAATCCTTAACCGGCTCCCTTCCATTCTGCAGATAGTGAAGTTTTGTGGGTGCCATTCCCACCATAGTTTTTACTTCCTAACAGGAGTTTTCTGCGATATCATATCTTGTGTTATGTGTTTATCATCTTCATGAATGTTTCTATGAATGTTCATGACTATTAAAGATTATGAATGAATAATACTTACATAAGAAAGAACAACAATAATGGTAAGTAATACAGTAATGAATGATTACTAATGATGAAGTGTGAAAGTTGATAAAAAATTTAGAGGTATTGATTCACCCCTCCCCTCTTAATACTACTTCCATTAATTCCAACAATTGATATCAAAGCTAAGTCTCTTCTTGGAAAGCTTAAAGGCTTAAGAAAAAAGATCATACAATGGAGAAGTACAAACTTGATAACAATATTGAGAAAAAAAAACTTGAGATACATATGCTCTATGAACAGTATAAAGAAGCTAGAATCAAGATGAGAGAGCTGTTGAATGAGAGGAAAGGTATGACTACCCGAAATAATGAAAAAGATTATCAAGAAGAAGATTCTAGATTTCTTTGAATCTTCGGGATCAAATGCAAATAATACATCAGACACATTAGAAGAGAACATCACAAATCTAAAGGAGATCAATCAACATCTAACAGAATAAATAAAGATGCTACAAATCAGTCAAGAGAGCCAGATGGTAAGAATGATTGATGTGATGAGTTCTGCTAGACAAGATGAAATAGAAAGAACACTTGCTATTGATGACAAAAGGAAGATTACAAATAAACTACAAGAAAAGGAATTGGAAATTCAAAGACATTCTGAGCATCACCATGATCTCACAAATCAAATTATTCTTATGAGTCAAGAAGCAAATAGAATGAATTTGGAACTCATTGAAAGAATAAATATTATCGGTGAACTTAGAGAAAAGAATGAGAAACTAAAACATGAGATTAGAATTCAGCAACAACATAACGGGATTATCAGAAAAAATGAAGAAAGCAATAAAAGAATGGATGACTTTCTTAAAGGACAACAAAGAATGAACAACAACAATGGTATAGGCTTTACCGAAAATGGAGAATCATCAAATCAAGAAAAATCAAAGAATTTCTATGAAAATCCAAGACTAAGAAAGCTGACATGCAAGAACTATGGAAAGCAAGGGCACACATCAAATATATGCAGAGGTAAAATGAAAGGTATTCCTAAATCTACATCTTCATTCATAGGATTCTGTTATAAATGTAACAAGAAAGGACATAAAGCTTATGAATGTAAGACTAAGATAGAAAAGCCAAAGAATAAAACCTACATGGACAAATACTATCCTACATGCAAGATGAATGGGCACACATCTGAAGAATGCTGAAAAAGGAAAAGGCAAGCATGGAAGTCAAAAGTTAAAGAAGTTCCTTATCAACCAAAGAGAATCGGTAATCAATATGTATGGGATTACAACACTTGAAAAAATGTACAGCATGTGGTAGATATGGTCACATTGTTGCAAACTACATGAGAGCATAGACCAAAAGGTCTAGAGACTGGTCAAACCCTGAAATGGCATGCTTACACTGTCACAAAGTTGGTCATCTCAAGAAATATTTCAAAGACTGATTGACAGAGACAAGCACATAGCCCAATGGAAACACCATTGAATATATCTGGAGGGCAAGAGATAAAATGTGGAGAAAAGATTCAAGCAATGATGAAGCTAGACCAAGAAATGCAAATGGTGACACCCTATCCAATGGATCTGGTGGCATCATCAACCCCACTTAAACTGAACAAGTAAGTATGGAACTGCATTACAACAATTCATATTTTGCATCAGTTCCATTATTGAAATTGATAGAAAGACAAAATCTGCATATTATGTTACTTGTTCCATTTCTGAGAAATTAACCCCGTCGGTATACTCATACTGAAAATCATTGATGAACATAGTAAATAAGATGTTCTATGCTTACCAAAAATTGTCGGTCATCATACAAAGTAGCTAGGTTGACCAATGTGACCTGACACCCGTCGGTAAGAAAATAAAACTACAAGTTGTCATGACACAATACCAATATCTGTCGGTAAGAGAAAATGGTCATCAACTGCCCAAGCATCACGTCAACACCGACGATAACTTGAAAATTCTTCCCGATGAAACCCGTCTTCATGTCCCGATGAGTTGTTGAGCATTTATTACAAAGACTTAGGTCAAAAAGTCTATAAATAGTTGACGGGACAACTTCAATTTTCACCTGTGATTTGAAGAGAAAGCAGAGCGAAAACAAAGCGATTAAAGAGAAGAAAGAAGAAGCATCCACATATTGATTCAGAACATAGAAAATAGATCTTTCATCACTATTACAAATTAAAGTAAGTACCGAAGGCACTGAAAGATCTCTATCATTGTTTTATCAAGAAAACCCTAATTTCTAGAATACCCTAAAAACTTGAATGACAATGTCAACCACCTCAAGAACTGCTAAGATCAAGAATGATAAGAGAAATGTGGTGAAATTAATCAAGAATAGTACATGTGTGGATCCTAAGTATAAGATCTTCCCAAAAATTGCATCGAAACCCGATGAAACTGGCGCGTTCTCAAAAATCTCACCTAGGGTTTTTCTCATAGAAGATGTTAGGTCTTATATCCACTGCAAGATCGCTGAGATAGGTGATCTAGAGATGGATGAATCTTATAAAAATATTTGTGATGTCGGAGGGAAACTGAAGGAAGAGCACAAACACTTGGAATTAAAAGGGTTAACTAATGACCTACATTTCCTGAGGGAATTCAAAATAGAATGGACAAGGTTAGTCTTGAGTAGAATGCATGATAAGAAGCTATGGCTAGACCAACCCAATAAAATAACCAAGGATGTTCTTCATGTTGTCACTAGTTACCCGATAACTGACAAACCTAGGGAACACAAGCATCCATCAATGAAAGAAGTTGAAAAAATCACCAATGCAGAAGGAGACAACAGAGGTCTCAAGTAAACACAATCACCAATGAAGAGCTCAAATTTGGTTCATGTGTAGTTGGGTATAAAAAATTTTAAGCTAGTAGATTGAACAACATTTTTGCTACATCAGTAAGCACAGATTACAAGATAGTAACCAAAGGAATTTAGATGGATCTATGTGAGATCCTATTAAAACAACTTGATGAAAATATGCACACAATTAGGTCTACAAAGACAAACACATGTAAGTTTGGATCACTTATCATGTGTATCTTTTTCTATTTTCAAGAACACTTTCCTTTAGTAGGAAAAGTAGTATGGGACACTACCGAACCGGTAACACAACAGATTAGTGAAATGTTTAAGTCACTGGGGGACAATTTTGAATCTGTTATGTCTGCATACTTCCTTGAGTTTAAGGAAAGAATTATGGAAAGAACTAGGATTCCTGAACAGCTAGTTGAAAAACATAAAGATGAAATATGTTTCATGGTGGACACAGACTTCACCCATATCAAACTGGTTGTACCAAGAATAGCCTGGTTAGCTCCAATGGATTATGAGATCAACATTGATCAAGCTACAAGTGCAATTGAGGCATTAATTAATGAGCCCATTGATAGAAAATAGCCAAGGTTTGGAACATATGAAGAGGCCAAATCAAAGATAAAACAAGGCCTAGAAATCAAAAAAATATAAACAAAAAGGATAAAATGGTTAACAATCTCAAGAAGATTCTACCAGTAATAGATGAGGAACAAGAACAACTAGATTCAACTGATAATCAGGGCACCATCAGTGAGGAACAAGAAGAAAAGAAATTAGATTATGAAAAGACTGAATCTGATACACCTCCACCTCCTGCAAAGAAGCAAAGGACAAGGAGTCAAACTGTTGCAATTGATACAAATCCCCTTAAGAAAGGTTAAGTAAGGACCTACATAAGGAAGCATCCAACTAAGATAAAAAGGAAACAAACTGTCAAAACAACACCTCCAAAGAAAAGGAAAAGGTTGGTTAGGACAAAGGCTGACATAGACGACACTAAACATGATGAGCCTGATGTAGAAAAGAACAACTTCAGAAATCAAATAGTTGATGAAGCTTCTGAATCTATTTCTACACATGGTACAATGAGTGATAAGAAAATCATAAAATGGGATACACTAAACCCAGAAGACAAGAATAAGATACAAGAGGCAATTATAAAGTCAATGATTAAGAACAAATATGCACCTCCAGAATTTGTCAATCAAAAACCTAATGAGCTAGGTAAAAGGGTATACCAACAATGGTCATATGCCTTGCAAATAGAGAGAGAAGCAAGGGACAGAGTACTTGTGAGACTGATGCCTCCTAAATCCAAAGTTGAAGAAATCAAAGAAATACTAAAGAAGCACTCAAGTAAATTTGTAGCCAAAATAAGGGCATACAAAGTACTAGAGAACAAGTTTATATAATTGGATTCAATGACAGAAGATAAATGGAGACAACTCCTGGATCTACTAGCGGAGTCAACAAGTGGTGAGAATCAATTACTTCTCACCAACACACCTCACAAAGAGGAGGAGAAAGAAAAAGAAATTCCTAAGCACATTGCTATGGATAATACTGAAAGTGAAAATAAGCCTATAAACGTAGACACAGTCATGGATGATATCATCCAAGATATCACTAGCTATGACTCTGACAAAGATCGAAAGAAAAAGGATGAAGTAATATACATTACACTTAAGGATCAAGAACAACAATAAAGATTGAAGACATCAAATCGTACAATAATTAATGTTTCTGATGAGACAATACAAGACACTTCAGCCTTGGACTCAAAAGAACCAGACTCTACAAAAGAGACACAAAAAGATGAGGATGTCACTGCTGACAAGGCTCGAACCAACGAGCAAGAAACCACTATTGAAAAAGCCCAAGCTACAACTCAAAGTAACATACCTATCTTAATGAAGGCAATAAACATACTAGAGGGCAATGATGGATCTATTGGAAAGGAAACAAGCACACCCAAGGACAAGGGTGATGGAGAAGCTAAAGAAACCATAGATACAACAAAAGATACAACCATAGAGAAAGATGCAAACGATGATCAGAAAAATGAATCTACTGATCAAAAGGAAGAAGAAACACAAAATGTAGAGGAGAACAAGAAGAAAAACATAAGTGAATAAGAAAAGAAGGATGAGCTAAAGAAGAAATCAAAAGCACATTCTGTAGAAACACCCAAAGTTAATGAAGAGACATCTTCACATAAACAACATGTGCCACTTGAGAAGAAGACACAAGAAGCATCTTCTACAAAGCCTTCATCAAGTAATTCGGAGAGAACAAATGAACTAGCAATGGTAGTTCATACATCTACTTCTCGATGAAATAATTGAGATTCTAGCTTGTGATCCAAGGAAATTGGATCCAACTGCATTGAAAAAGTATGCCAAGCTCTGTGAAAGAAAATTTATTCAAGAAAAAATGAAGAGAGCAACAAAAGAGGCCAAGGTACTCAAAGTAGCAAGAGGAATTTACTTCAAAAGATTGTACCTAATATAGATATTGATGAAAAATCTCCAATGTTGGATCAACTGGTCATACTCACAGATGCAATAACATCTCAGAATATTGATGTTGAGAAAGTTATGCAAGAGAGACTTGAACAAAAGTATGAGTTCAAGCTAGCCAAGAAGATAAGCCAAGAAGTGGCATTGAAAAAGGTCAAGCTATCTGAATTGGTAAGTACAATTGATCCAATCATATCAGAAGCTATCACCTTAATACAAGAATTGTGCACTCTAGATCAACTCACTCAAGAGTATATAGACTAGATAGAAAAAATTGATGTTGATCTTAAGTCAAGCGCACAAAATCTCACCAATAATGAAGAAGCAATTAGATTACACAATGAGAAAATCAAACAAGCTCAAAAAAAGAGACAAGACATATAATTTGCAGAAATGAAGTATAGAGATGAGGTAAATTAGCTCCAAGCTAAGCTATTACCAACACTTACACTCCTACAACAACATGTGACAGAGGCAAATACACTAATTGTCACCCCAAAAATGTATGTCCTAGACAACATTTATGATATGCACGCAAGGCTAGAGCTACAACACATGGCACTAGAATAGTTGAAAGAACAAAGGGAGAAAATGATTGAAGATACCAAGACAACCCATTCTAATATATTTGACACATTGTAAGTTGCACATTTTTGTCGCAATTTTTGCATATTATAAGTTGTACATTTTTTTCATAAGTATCAAAGAAAGGGGTAATTTGATGTGTTCACTCACCTCAGTTAAAAGGAGGAAATTATATGTATAGTAAAAGAAAGGGGAAATAATATATACATACAAAGAAGGAATAGTATACATATACTATATCGACACATATAGTTAGGGGGAGTCATATGATGACAAGGATATAAACATGGTGTATATATATGCTAAACCACTTTAGTATTATGCACATATCATTTTTTGATACTAATGTCAAAGGGGGAGATTGTGAAGGCATTATATTTTTCCATTGGTATACTTAAAGAAAAACATGATTTGCACCATCGGTTTATACTACACTGATAGACAGGGCACAACACTACCCAACACCAAGGTTACCCAACAAACAATGTTAAGTGTTATCCGATGAAAAAAAGGTAAAGGAAACCTAA
Organism: Thuja plicata; assembly: GCA_018584345.1. Taxonomy (NCBI): domain Eukaryota; kingdom Viridiplantae; phylum Streptophyta; class Pinopsida; order Cupressales; family Cupressaceae; genus Thuja; species Thuja plicata. The sequence continues at coordinate 1,717,920 of MU227975.1, read as the reverse complement.
CGAGTAACAATAGTGCAACCCAACAGAACAAGCAAAGAGAGGAACCCAATGAACAAAGGGAACGTGATGAACAGTTCAACAAAGGAACGCCGACAAACTTCAAGTTCAACCCAACAACCAAGAACCGACAGTCAGTTATACATTCCACAAAAAGTGGATCTGACTTTCCACATCAGATAAATCACTGAAGTTGTATTTATAGCTTCTTGATTTGATTTTAAATCCATTATGTGTGGAGGGAGCAATGTATTTATTATTATTTTAATTAGTTTTACTGTTTTAAAAATTACAAACTAAAGATCAAGGTCAAGTTGTAAACCTTGGATCTAAGAGTTAACATTGAAAATGGTGATTCCAAGATAGGTCAAATACTTGTATAAATAGGTGCTCAATCTATTGTAACTAGAGTTGTTGAATGAAGATAGTAGCCACAGAGAGCATCTAAAAGATTAGACGGAGAATTCATGCAGAAGGACAGAAAAATAATCAAATCAGTTTAAAGAACAAGAACACAGGCTACATACGAGTAGAGAAAAGGTATTCATCAGTCACTTAAAGTGATATTATTATTGTAAGAGCTTTAATGGATTTGTAATCAGTAATTGTAGATTGCATAAAGTCAGGTCAACATTTGTACTCATTCTAGCAAGTGTAGTACACTAATGAAATCTTTTCAAGAAAGGTGGGCTTAACCATCCTATTGTAAATCTCATAACTGAGTGCACACTTAAATCAGTGTTTCTAAAGCTCTTACTAGAGTAGATCTTAACAGGTCTCCACCTTAATACTCTTAACAGGGTAGATCATCAGAAGTGATCAAATTTTAAGCCTTAACCGACTCCCTTCCATTCTGTAGATAGTGAATTTTTGTGGGTGCCATCCCCACCACAGTTTTTACTTCCCAACAAGAGTTTTATGCAATATCATATCTTGTGTTATGTGTTTATCATCTTCATGAATGTTTCTATGAATGTTGAAAACTATTAAAGATTATGAATGAACACTACATACATAAGGAAGAACAACGGTAATGGTAAGTAATATAGTAATGAATGATTACTAATGATGAAGTGTGAAAGTTGATAAAAAATTTAGAGGTACTAATTCACCCCTCCCCTCTCAGTACTACTTCCATTAATTCCAAAAGATTGATGATCATATTTTTCCATTAGTATACAAAGGAAACAGTTTTTGAACCGTTGATAACATGATCACTGAAAGAAAGGATTAAAGTGAAACCCGACACAATAGTTTATAGAGGTCACCGAAACTAGTTTTCACTGATAGACAGGATATAATATAAACTAAAAACACAACCAACAAAGTAACCCGACAGAGTAGCTAACAATGTAAATTGATAGACAAGTTCATAGAGGAACCTGATAGACAGTATACAAAGACATCACCGAGGAAAGACTACAAAGCAACCCAAGCACCAGTCTACCGAGAGACAACTTTAATTCTGAGAAATGTGGATCTGAGTTACACGTCAGATAAAAATGTTAAGTTTTATATTTAGCTTTAAATCTTATCTTTAAAACCATTTCTTGAGGGACAAGCAAAACATATGTAATTTTTTTAATCAATCTAACTTATTGAAAACATGCAAACTAGTAGATAAAGGTCAAGTTATAAACCTTTGATCATAGAGTTAACATTGAAAATTGTGAAACCTATTTAGGTCAATTCAATGTATAAATAAATGTGTAATCAATCAGAGCAAGATGATGTGATGATGATTGTAGCCACAGAGACATCTATGGATCATATACAAAGTTTCATCCAGAAGGACAACAAAAGATGAAATTAGTTATAAAGAACAAGATTCAAGGCTACTAAGAAGAATAGATGTATCAATCAATCACAATAGGTGATACATCATATTGTGAACTTAAAGGATCTATACTCAGCAATTTAGGATTGTATTTTATAAGTATTTTTTACTACATTCTAACAAGTGTAGAAAATATAATAAATCCTTTAAGAAGGTGGATTTAACAATCCTTTTGTAAATCTCTTAACCGAGTGCACACTAAACAGTGTTGATAAGGCTCTTAATAGAGTAGACCTTAACCAGTCTTAACATGTTACTCCTAATAGGGTAAGATCATCAGAAGTGATCAATCTTGTAAGCCTTAACCGACCCCTTCCATTCTACAAATAGTGAATTTTCGTGGGTTTTATCCCCACGACAGTTTTTACCTTCTAATAGGTGTTTTCTGCATTACCAAGTCTTGTGTCATGTGTCATTACACTTCATGAATGTTTCTATGAATGTTGACATGCAAATTAATTTTATGATTTGATATTACATGCACAAAGATAGAATAGCACATATGGTCAGTAATGCAAGGAATTGATTACTAAATGATTAAAGGTTAATTGATAAAAAATTTTAAGGGTATTGAATCACCCCTCCCCTCTCAGTACACACCATTCCATTATTCCAACAGTAAAAAAGAAAGAAAGTTAAAAATAGTTTAGAAGTCTAGAAGATACTCCTTGGTTTAAAATAAAAATGGTTTTAGGTACTGACCATGGGTTGGAAATTCCTGAAGAATCTCATCAGTGTTTTATAAATAATAAGAGTTATACCCTACTTTTGAGGAAATCATGTAAGGTCCTAGCCATAATGCATCAAAATTACCGTGTTTCCCTTTTTCCTGATCTTTTGCGTTTTATTTCCACACCAAATAACCTTCTCTGAATGATCTAGCCTTCTTGTCTTGAAAATTCTTAACTCATTATTGTTTCCTAGAATCTATTTGTTGAGCTCTCCTCCTAATCTCATCTAACTCTGCCAATTGGTTCATTGTGTCCTCCATAAATTTTATGTCTTCTAATTCTTCTTCCTAAAAAAATTTATAAACCAGAAATAGATTATTTAGTGGAAACCTTGCCTGCTTCCCATAAACTAACTCATAAGGAGAAAACCCTGTTGATCTCTTTATTGTCACCCTATCCAACCAAAGAGCCAAATTCAATTTTGAGTCCCAGACTTTCTTATTATTTCTCAACATTCTCTTAATGATCTTCATTATGTTTCAGTTTCTCGACTCTGCCTAACCATTTCCTTGGGGATGATATGGAGAAGAATATGACAAATCAATACCATAGTTATTGCAAAACTCAGAAAATTCTTTAGATCTGAAACACATACCATTGTCACAAAAGATTTTAAAAGGGACACCAAATCTTTTAAGTATGTTTTCTTTTAAGAACTTTATGACTATCTTACTTGTAGCTTGTCTCGTGGGTATGGCTTCAACCCATTTTGTAAAATAATTTGTTGCAACCAATATCCATTAATGACCTCCACTTGAGCATCTGCAATTTCTCCAATAAATTCTATTCCCCACATTTTTAATGGTTCCTTAGTTTGTAGAGGGTTAAGGGGCAATGCACCATTATATTTTAGTTTTCCTAAGAATTTTTGACAAGCTTCACATTTTTAACATATGCATAACATTCCTTAAATACATGGGGCCAATAATATCCAGCTTGTAGTATCTTGTGAGCGGTTGTCTTAGATGATAAATGTCCACCACATACTCCATCATGCATCTCCCTTATAATTGACCGTGCCTAATGCATGTCCAAACAAAATAAAAGAATAGCGTCCCTTTTTTTCTAGTATAAGTCTCCCTTAACCAATACATACCTTGTTGCTTGTAACTTTATGGTTCTTTTCTAATTGTCACTTAATCCTTCCTGACACTTCATGTATTTTAGGAAATAAATTATGTCAGTATACCATGGACAATGTGCAATGTTGGTTAATGATTCGCATAACTCTCCTTGATTAACTTGAATTGCATCTAAGTTTGTCTCCACCATGATTTTATCCAATCCATGTCCTCTTACCCGCTTAGTAATCTGAATCTCAATGTCAAATTCCTAAATTTGATTTACCCATCGACATCTTCTTCCTCTAACCTTAGATTGTTTAAATATATCCTTAATTGTAGAATTAGGAACATAAGCAACAATTTTAGCTCCCACTAAATAAGGTCTAAATGATTTCATAGCTTTCACCATTGCATAAGCTTTTTTTTTCATTTATTTCATAATTTAATTATGATGATTGTAAGGTTTTACTAAAAAATTCTATTGGTTGTTCATATCCCTCATTATTCTTTTGCAAAAGGACAACTGCAATAGTATGAAAAGAAGCAAAAGAAAATAATTGGAATGGTTTCAATAAATTAGAAGATTTCAAAATAGGAGCCTCTTTTATTTCTTTCTTAATAGTAGAAAATGCCTCCAATGCTTCATGTTTCCAATTCAAACTTGCATTCTTTTTAATCATCTTGGCAATAGGTTTGACAATTTCAGAAAAATTTGGGACAAACCTTCTCACAAAGTTTATTTGTCCAAAGAAAGATTGAATTCCTTCAATATTCTTGGGAACCTAAATCTTATCAATTGCTTCAATTATTTCTTGATATATTCTCACACCATCCTTAGATATAATTTGTCCAAGTAATTTACCCTCTGTTACTCCAAAATGACATTTCTTTGGATTCAAAGATATCCCATACTCAAGGGCTCTTCTAAAAATTTTCTCCAAATGTTTACAGTGGTCTTTTGCCCTTTTGGAATAAGATGTGAGATCATCCTGATATATCACCATAATGACATCAATAAACTCTTTGAATGCCACATCCATGACTCTTTGAAATGTAGCCCTAACATTTGTGACTCTGAAATGCATCCTGGCATAAACATATGTGCCCCAAGGTGTAGTGAATTTTGTTTTATATTGCTCCTCCTCCTTATCCTTTACTTGATTATATCCGTAAAAACTATCCATCATTGACAATAACTCATTTCTTGTTACTTTCTGCAATAATGCCTCCATATTAGGTAGAGCATAATTTTCTTTTAGTGAAGAGATATTTAAATTTATGAAGTCTACACATAGTCTAATATCTCCATTTTTCTTCCTGACAAGTACCAAGTTTGAAACCCATGTGGAGTGCCTGATAGGTTTTATGATGCCAACATCTCTCATTTTAGCTAATTCCTCTTTCATCTTAGGAGACAAAGTTGGATTTATTGGTCTTTTTCTCTGCCTATAATGCTTTGCATATGGTTTCAAGGGTATCTCATGCTCGAAAAAGTCTCCCCTATAAGCTTTAAGATCATCATAAGACCAAGAAAAAACATATCTATATTTTCTAAGTAAACCAATAATATTAGCCCTAAATTTTAGAGTTAGTTTCTTGCCAATAAAAAATTCCTTAAGGGTATGCTCATTTCCCAAATTTACTTTCTCCACTTCCTCTATAATAGTGTTATCAATTTTAACTTTGTTCTTAGAATCCTTAGATTCGAACATTCTTTCTAGTGTCACAAGACCTTTTGGGATTTTGTTAGTCTTGAGTTGGATTACTTCCTTCCCAAATAGAGTTTCCTTCCCTTTTATTGTTTCAACATGGGCATTAAAATCAATAAACTGATCTTCATACCTTTCTTCACATGCAAGGAACTTTATGATATCTCTGCCATCCTCAAAAACTTGCCAATTGTGAATGTTATCAGGAACTACAGGTCTTGTCTTAATTTCTACTTGTGTGATGTCTTCATAGGGGATATCATTATGCTTAACTTCTAGGTTGGCCATAAAATCTGCAAGAATGTTATCATACCTATCCACCCAAGTTATAGAAAAAGAATCAAAATATTCTATGGAATCCCAAATCTCATTTCTATATTTCTTTAGTCTATAATTCTTAGCAACAAACTTATTCCTAATTTGAGATATGATCAATTTGGAATCACCATAAACAGATAAGAGTTTAATACCATGCTTATATTCTATTCTTAGACCTAATAAGAGGGCCTCATACTTCGCAACATTGTTAGTATAATAAAATGATAATATAAAAGAATATTTAAAAGATTTCCCATTTGGAGAAACAAAAACCACACCTACCCCATTACCCTCTTTACAACATGAACCATCAAAAAATACTTTCCAAAAAAGATCATTATTTTCTCTTTCACATATCTCAATAGGATTGACATTTTGGATATTATCTTTATTAATACTTACCTTACATTTCTCCATGTCAGTGTGGCAAAAGCATGTGGCCAAGCTTGGATCAACATCTTCAAAGATATGAGAAGATCTTGGTTCCCTGTCAATTCTTAGATTCCATCCATTTACTAGGATAGAAGCATAAGACAAATCTAATTGAACATTACCACCCACTAAATTAGACCATTGTCTAGATAACAACATTCTATAATTAGGTGGAATTTCTACCACAATAATGTCAATTTTATAAGATTTTTTAGGACAATCAGGAAATTTAAATTCAACATCTTTCATTATTCCCACAACAGGGATAGATCTATTGTCCATCACATAACATTTTCCATACGTAGTATCAACATTCATTCCCAACCCTTTCATAACTTCATTTGGCATTATATTAGTTGTTGCCCCTGAATCAATCATACAATTTTTTACCAACTTATTATTTATCATTAAAGTCAGAAAAAATGGATCAGCTTGAGCAGAAGCCTTATTAACAGTAGTTCCTAGATATATAACTAGTGGCTCTTTACTTTATTCTTTCTCTTTATTTTCTTCTTTTGTGTCCTTAACATTTGCTATCATATTAATAGTCTCATTCATATAATCAGGGAATTTCATAAGTTCCATCAAGGGGAAAAAAAATTTTACCTGGGCTAAAGCTTGAGACATGAATGAATTGCAGTTAGAGTTTTTCTTACCTGAATTTTTCTTATCAACAGGTTTAGTGAGTTGTATGGGTTCATCTTGTCTTTGTGGAACTCCTTCCTTTTTCCTTTTTAATTCCTTAGTCTTGTTGTTGATTTTGAACATCCCTACTTCTTGTCCTTGGTCAAAATTTATTGTCATGTTCCTCAAGTGATAGGTACCAGGGCCTATTCTATTGATGCCATTGTATATGCCTCTTTTTCTTCCTTTGTCAATCTCCTAACCTTAGGAACCTCATCATCATCTGAAAAAACTTGCTGAACCTCTTGGTGTCCCAATATTCTATAATTTCCATTTGACATATATTCATCCTCAGATGAATTATCACTATCTGCTACCCAAAATTGAGTAGATGACAAAGCATTTACCATAGGTCATCCTTCATCTTCCCGACTGTACTCCTTTAAAATCTTATGTGCTATGAGGCATTGTTCCTAAGGGTTTGGTAATGTACAAATATCACACCGAGGCTTATCATCCAAAAAGTGGTTACTTATTTTTAATGGATCAGGAGTATCCATCAATTTCTTTACTGGTTTTCCATCTTTCCCATCAGTGTGATAAGGCATATCCCGCAACCTATATCTATCATTCCTTATAATAGGTCTTTCATTTTTATATGACTAAAATTATTCTTTATTAGATTGCATATTGATTACCAAACTCAATAGTTAATCAATCTTATCCACTTCCTTGGCTTGCTTTGGAGATTTAGAATCAAAAAGTTTATGATCATTTCTCTTATCCATTCTCCTAGCATCTATTCTATCATTTTCAATGGTTAATGGATATTTGAACACCTGATGTAATGTTGAAGGCTTATGAGATCTTATCTCATAATTTGTCTTTGTGTCAAAAGTTGTCAAATAAAACGTTATAAAAAATGAATCCACGGGACAGATGTCCTTTGGGATTTTATTCAACACCCTATTGAACATTTTATTAAACTCTTTCATTTATTAATTTTGATTCTTCTTTATGCTATTTAATTCATGGGAAGAAAAATATGGATCGTTATGATCCCCAAATTCCTCCAAAAGTTGATTAATGAAACTATGCTAACTATCAATAGATCCATCAGGTAAATTTCTATATGTAAGAAGTATTAAAAGAATGAAAACAAGAACATGAAGTAATCCAAGAAAATGAAATGCAAGAAGTATTTTACCATAAACCAAATGTGAGATAAAGTTTTCAAGATCAATCACCAAGCACATGAGAAACTCCAAGAATCCAACAAAGAGCCAAGAGATTTTGGTAAGGGGAAAAGCAAAGAAAAGCCCCTTTGTGAATAATAAGAATATGGAAAAAAGCCTAAAGGATGAGAGAAATAAGATCAATACAATAATGAGAGCAATGAGAGATTGTGAGAAGAAATGAGAGATAGGAGAAGATTATTGAAGCAAGTGTGTGAGAGGCATCTCTTAAGTAGAGATGAGTGGAGAAGTTTGCATGTAACTCCCTTCTCCTACGAATGCCACATTCATATTGTGTGTGTGACAAATGTGTGATTCCTCTTAAGGAGGAATATCTATTTTCCTTATTAAAGGAAATGAAAAATAATGACATGTCCTCCTACTTGGACTAGAAGACAAATACAAATAAGAACACCTTGGTTTATCCTTTTAAATACATATTTTCAACCAAGGAAAGATTAATTCTAACACCCCCCTTTAATCTTTACTTGGGGGATTTTCATCAAGGGATATTAAACCCAAATTTTTACAATGAAATTCAAATTTCTCTCTAGAAAGAGGCTTTGTCAAAATATCTACAACTTGATCTTCACCCTTGCAATAGATGAGTGAAACTTTCTTTTCTTCAATTTGCTCTCTAA
>MU227975.1:1676547-1705563 GCA_018584345.1 Thuja plicata | reverse complement strand
CCAAGTTGTCTTGGAGTTGAATCTTACGAGATTCCGATGAGCTGTCATATGTCTGTTGCAGAATGGCCCATGCTTCATGAGCTTTGGTGCAATGTCCAATTAGGAAATAAAGATCAGGGATGATGGAAAGACCAATCAAACCAAGGGCTTTTTCATTTTTGGTCTTCCATGCATCTTTTTATGCTTGTGAAGAAGAGGTAGCTGGTTCAATAGCTGCATCTATAGCAACTTTAAGTAAATGTTTAAATCAAAATAAAAATGACACATCAGTTTTCCATTGATGATAATTAGAGTTATTTAGCTTGATTTCAGGAATTAGAGTAGACATGATAAAATGATCAAATTAACTTACACAAAGTGAATAACAGTGAATATATAATATGCAAGATTAAGAAAAAGAAGTTTAACTTAATGTTAACTCTTAATAGAAGAGGTAAATAAATATACTAAAAAAAATAAAAAAATTTAATGTAAATTGTGAAACAAATTTTAAATGAAATGAATTACAAAACCAGTAATAGAATTTGATGAGAAATGATATAAATAACTTAAAAATGAAGCGATATGAAATAATATGGAGAGGAGAAAAAGTATTGACAATTAAACTTTTTGACTTTAAAAAAAAAATGAACAAATTTGATAAATTAATAAATGAAAATTAAACTATTTAACGGATTTGAATTAATTTAAATTAATTGTGAATGAATTAAAGTAATGAAAAGGAATTACATTACCAAGTAATTACAAATTTGATTATCAATAATTACAAATTTGACCAAAGAGTATTCAACTTCACTAAGATTAGATTGATTAATAAACTAAATCAAAGAATATGCAGAGAGAAACTGTAAAAAAAATTGAATAATAGACAGATATTAATGAACATCTGCCTTTGTAACCTGCACAAAGAATGAAAGCTGAAGACAAGCGTTAAAAAAGATACAAGAATGATTAAGTAAGATGCCAAAGACATAATTTGAAACTTAAACTTTAAACTTGAACTATGAAATGCTGCGCAAGTTAAAAGGACTGTAGGCTGCTAGAAAATAGATCTGCGCAATATAAAAAAGAATAGTTTTAAGAAACCAAAAAGCTATGCTAAGGTATAGTTTTTATCTTTGAAAAAGATACAACTAAAACTATGTGAAGTTTGAAACTAAACAAAGAAAACTAATAAAGTTGCACAAGACAATGCTAAGCTGCAGAATGAAAAGACAAAGTTGCAAGCCAAGGTAATGGATAAGAACAAAAGAGCTAAGAATAGGCTAAGAGATAGGAATGGGCTGCGGTGTATAATCCCTGGTTTGCATAAACTTGATACATCAATCTAAAAATGTCCTCAGAAGCCTTGAGTCTCTTCTTGCGCCAGGTAAAACTGCACAAAACTGAAAGGTAAGGCAATTGTTATTACAAATCAGCGCAAGGTAAAAACTAAAATAAACTTGCTTTAATCCTGCGCAATAAGCAAGAGGGAGCATCCAAGTTTAAACTGCGCAAAAGGTAAAAGGTGAAAGGTTAAAGTTGACTTGCAATGGTATTAAACTTAACAATAGGATGTGCAAGCAATGGTATTTTTTGTGCAAGTAAATGAAGCTACCCAAAGCAATGCAAATAGAACCCAAATGTATTAAGTTACACTGGAACAGAGATACAAATATGATATATTAAATACAAAAAATTGTAATAATGTTGATTGAGAAAGACCACACGCCTGCAGAGAAATTGGAGAAAGCAGCCAGATGAAAACAACTATGTTAGAATAAATTTAAACAACAATATTATATAAAAAGAAATATGAATAAACAAGGATCTGAGAAACAACTCTTAGTAGAGATTTAATCAGAAATCTAATGTAGAAAAAGATGAAGCCTGTGAACAAAATGTTAGAAATACAGATTAAATATATAATTCTAGAGCTAATAGTTAGAATGTTGAAATGTAGAAAAAAACAAACTAAGAATCCCTTGCGGTTGCCCGACAGAGAATGAGATTAGTGCTAAAAAAACTTGAAAAGAGAAAAGAATAGAGCTTAGATCTGGCGGCAAGCCATCCAGAACTAAGAGATTAGATTTAAAAAAAGTTAGATTTGTAACAAAAAACCTGCAAAACAAAAAGATTAGATCAACAAGAAGACCTTGCTCCTTTGAATGGCACCTTCCTACAAAGCACTTAAACAAGGATTAAATGGCTCTGATACCATGTAAGAAGTATTAAAAGAATGAAAACAAGAACATGAAGTAATCCAAGAAAATGAAATGCGAGAAGGATTTTACCATAAACTAAATGTGAGATAAATTTTTCAAGATCAATCACCAAGCACATGAGAAACTCCAAGAATCCAACAAAGAGCCAAGAGATTTTGGTAAGGGGAAAAGCAAAGAAAAACCCCTTTGTGAATAATAAGAATATGGAAAAAAGCCTAAAGGATGAGAGCAATAAGCTCAATACAATAATGAGAGCAATGAGAGATTGTGAGAAGAAATGAGAGATAGGAGAAGATTATTGAAGCAAGTGTGTGAGAGGCATCTCTTAAGTAGAGATGAGTGGAGGAGTTTGCATGTAACTCCCTTCTCCTATGAATGCCACATTCATATTGTGTGTGTGACAAATGTGTGATTCCTCTTAAGGAGGAATATCTATTTTCCTTATTAAAGGAAATAAAAAATAGTGACATGTCCTCCTACTTGGACTAGAGGACAAATACAAATAAGGATACCTTGGTTTATCCTTTTAAATACATATTTTCAACCAAGGAAAGATTAATTCTAACACTATACCACTCATCTACATCATCCTTAAGAGACTGCACAAAAAGCTTCATCAACACATCTTCATAAGTTATTTCAAACTCATCTATGACATTTTTTATATTAAAATAACATGATGTTATGCTGATTGTATTCCATCACCAGTAAACTTTAGAATGATGGATTTTAAACCATTAGATACTTTATCAGGATAGAATACAATACCAATAAGGTCTAATTGTCGATACCTTTCATTTAACAAAGGAGTTCTAAAATTTATTTGATTTCTAGCTTGATTATTCATTTGGAAACCTCCATTATAATTATTTCTATGGTAATGATTTCTCTGATTAGTTGTTCACTGACCACCTTGATTTTTTGCCCAATGTTCATTGTGGTTATTTTGATGCTTTGTGTTATTGTTTCTGAGTCCACTATTATGAGAATAATTAAATTGTAGATTGGGATGCGTGTGATTCTGGTTTTGATGTAGTGCACCATACTTTCTTTTCTCCTTAATCTTGTCCTGTGCATAGTGCTAATGATTCCAATTATCATGTGGTGATGCGCAAAGATGTTGATCACCATTCCAATCATCATGCACGATATTTTAGTTACTTTGAAAATGGTGTGTATCTAAGTCATCCTGCTGGTTATGTTGCATTTGATAACACACATTACATTTGTTCTGCATATCATATTTATTCTTATTACCATGCTAGTTCCAGTTATAATTCTTCCTCTCATCAGTGTGGGCTTTGATGTGATCTCAATGTTTATGTTGTGCCATATTCCCATGGTGTTGAGTATAATAATTTTTCTCAACTCTTCCCTGCATACAGTCACCATAAGGCTGTGTATAATAATAATGGTGCTATGTACTGTCACCTTTTCCCTGCGTATGGTCTCCATAAGGTTGTGCATGTTTATTTTGTTCAAATTTATGACTCTTTTTACTGTTTAAATGATTTCCATGTTCATGTTACGCAGTATCCCTAGGGTGTTTCATCTTGAAACAATTTTTATCACTATAATCATTATCTTTTCCTTGCGTATGGTTTCCATAATGTTGCGCATGCTTATGCTGCTCAAGGTAGTACTGGCCATTTTCATGATTTCTATTATCATTCTTCTGCTGCTGTGTACTGTAATTTCCTCCATCATTAGCATCAAATAATGGATTAATATGAGTATTGTTTAAAACATGCTCAACATCCTTCTTAGGTGGAGGAGTATATTTTAATGTCTTATCATTTTGGTTTATTCCTTCTCTCACAACTCCCTCTCCTTCATTAGCTTGTTTTGAGCCTCTTATACTTTCTAAGGGAGTAATGATTTCATCTCTCCATAGTACAAAATGTTCCAGAATATTAATTGATTGCTTTCTAAAATTCTTCATGAATTTTTTCTTATCCGGGATAAATTCAGCAAACTCTCGGATTGCTTGTTGTATTGTAATATCAACCTCGTCGTCTTCCTCCTCACTTTGGTAGTTACATTGATTTATGTTTGAATAGAAAGGATTTCTATTATTTTCATCGCTGCTTTGACTACTTCGGCTATGTTGAGGATCTTCATTCCCATTTTGTCTATCTATAAATTATTTAACACTAGTAGATGTCATCTCTGGATCAGGCTTCTTAAGTTTCCTCGGTTGAGTATTGAAATCTAATTCAATATGATTGTCTGTTTCTTTGTGCAGAGATCTTCTCCCTCGCATGTATTTTGTTACTTCTTAATTCTCATTGAAACTTAACTGTAGATTCACCACCTTACTTTTTTGTGAGGAAATATAATAATTATTCTGATTTCTTCCTTCCCAGTAGAGTCTAACCAAACTGTCACAATTCACAATCTTAACCAGAAATTTTGAAAATATCTTTCACAGATAACTCTCCCCAGCAAAGTCGCCAATTTGTTGGTGCTCAAAAATGTTGGATCTGATATCCAAGTTTTTTCACCAACTAACAAATTAAACCATGATTTTGGTTTGAATCCCTGCAATTTAGGTTAGTAAACCAAGACTGGTAGGCCCAAATCTAAAATTTCAGAAATACTTCAAACTATTCTAAATTATAAAAATTATTTCCAAGATCAATTATTTATAATGTATAAATCTACATCAAAATATATTTGAAATAAAAGTATAATGATAGAAGAAATGAATCACATGTTGTACAATTTACTCAAGTGTTGTAATCCCAAACATATGTATTACCGACTCTCCTTGGTTGATATGCATTTTCTTGTTCTTTAGGTTTCCAGACTTGTTTTATCATTTTCCTGCATTCATGAGATGTGTGGCCATGTATGTTGCAAGTAGAACAATGTTTCTCCATGTAAGATTTATTCTTTGGTTTGTTCTGCTTCGATCTACATTCATGTTCTTTGTGTCCATGTTTGTTACAATTAGAACAATTACCTATGAATGTAGAAGTAGTTTTAGGAATACCTCTTTCCTTGCTCTTGCAAACATTTAATGTGTGGCCTAGTTTACCACAGTGATTACATGAACGCTTCCTTGGTCTTGGATTTGTGTAGACATTCCTTTGATCATCTCAGTTTGATGATTGTTCATGCTTGGTATACCCTAAACTGATATTGTTGTTGAGTCTTCTTTGTCCATTCAGAAATTCATCCATTCTTTTTGTACTGTCTTTATCTTTCTTGATCATATCATTATGTTGTTGCTAAAACTTTGCTTCATGCTTTAGTTTCTCATTTTCTTCTTTTAGTTCACTGATAACTTCCAATTTTCCATTAAGTTCTAGGTTCACTTGGTTGGCCTCATGACTCATAAGAACTATTTGATTGGTGATCTCAATGTGAATTTAAGTAAGTCTTTGTATCTCAAATTCTTTCTCTTGTTATTTATCAGTAATCTTTCTCCTGTCATCAATAGCTAAAGTTATTTCTTGTTCAACTTGTCTTGCATTATTCATAACATCAATCATTCTCACCATTTGTGTCTCTTGACCAATCTGTAGTACTTTCACTTGTTCAGTCAGATGTTGATTGATTTCATTTAGATTTGTAATGGTTCCTTCAGATGTGTCTAATGTGTTACCAGATCCAGATCCAAATGAATAAAATAAATCAGGTATCTATTCTTCATGATAGTCAGTTTCATTGTAGTGAGATGTCATGAATTTTATTTTAGCCAATAACTCTTTCATCTTGTTTCTTTCTTCTTTGTATTTCTCAAATAAAATTTGTATCTGCAACTTCTGATTCTCACTATTTTTGTCAAGCTTATACCTTTTCATTGTATGCTCTTTTCTCTGAAGTGATTTAAACTTTTCAAAATAAGATATTTATCTCTGATACCAATTGTTGGAATAATGGAAGGGTGTGTACTAAGAGGCGAGGGGTGAATCAGTACACTTAAAATATTTTGCACTTTAAGCCTTAGTATGTTGGAATTAATGAGAAGTAGTACTGAGAGGGGAGGTGTGAATTAGTACCTCTAAAACTTTTAACTCTTTGGATCATTCATCATTAGTAATCATTCATTACTGTATTACCGACCATTACTGTTATTCTTTCTTATGCATGTAACATTAATTCATAATCTTTAATTGTTTGCACCATTCATAGAAATATTCATGAAAGTAATAAATACACAACACAAGATATGATATCACAGAAAAATCCTATTAGGAAGTAAAAACTATGGTGGGGATGACACCCACAAAACTTCACTATCTGCAGAATGGAAGGGAGCTGGTAAAGGCTTACAATTGATCACTTCTAATGATCTACCCTGTTAGGAGTATTAAAGTGGAGACTTACTAAGATTTACTTTGTTAAGAGCTTTAGCAACAATGATTTAAGTGTGCACTCATTTAAGAGATTTACAATAGGACTGTTAGGTCCACCTTTCTTGAAAGGATTTCTTAAGTGTACTACACTTGTTAGAATGAGTACATATGATTGACTTGACTGTATGCAATCTACGATTTTTTATTACAGATCCATTAAAGCTCTCATGAAAATAATATCACCTTAAGTGATTGATTAATACTTTTCTCTGCTCGTTGGTAGCCTGTGTTCTTGTTCTTGAAACTGATTTGATTCTTTTATGTCCTTCTACATAAAGTCTCTTGTTTGGTCTCTAGATGCTCTCTGTGGCTACAATATTCATTGAACAAAAACTATTTACAATAGATTGAGCATCTATTTATACAATTATTTTGACCTATCTTAGAATCACGCATTATAATGTTAACTCTTAGATCCAAGGTTTACAACTTGACCTTGATCTTTAGTTTGCATGTTTTAAATCAGTAAAACTAATTACAACAATAGTAAATATATTTCTTCTTTTGCACATTATGGATTTAAAAACAAATCAAGAAGCTATAAATACAACTTCAGCGATTTATCTGACGTGGAAAATCAATCCACTTTTTGCGGGATGTAGCTAACTGTCGGTTCTTGGTCGTCGGGTTGAACTGAAAGTCTTTTGGCATTCCTTTGTTGAACTTATCATCAAGTTCCCTTTGTCTGTCGAGTTCCTCTCTTTTTTGTTCTGTCAGGTTGCACTGTTGTTACTCGTCGTGTTCCTTTACCCTTTTTGTCATCGGGTAACACTAAATAGTGTTTGTCGGGATGCTTTGAACTTGGCAGTATCGGGTAACCTTGGCGTCGGGTTGTGTTGTGCCCTATCTTTCAGTGTAGTGAAAACCGATGGTGTAGATCATGTTTTTCCTTGTGTATACTAATGGAAAAATATAATGCCTTCAATCTCCCCCTTTGACATTAGTATCAAAAACTGATATGTGCATAATACTAAAGTGTTTAGTATGTACACCATGTCTTATATCTTTGTCATTATACGACTCCCCCTAACTGTATGCATCAGTATAGTATAAGTATATATGTACATGTGTATACTTGCCTCTGTACTATACATTCCTCTTGTACATATCTCTTCCCCCTTTATACTAACTAAATTGTACATATCATTTCCCCCTTTATTTGATACTCATGACAAAAATGTACAACTTATAAGATGCCAAAAATTTGACAAAAATGTGTAACTTACAATGTGTCAAGAATATGGGAATGGGTTGTCTTGATATCTTCAATAAATTTCTGCCATTTTTATTTTAGTAGTTCTAGGGCCATGTGCTCTAGCTCTAGTCTCGCATGCATATCACAAATGTTGTCTAGGACAGAAATTTCAAGGGTGGAAATTAGTGTGTTTGCCTCTATCACATGTTGTTGCAGTAGTGAAAGTGTCGGTAAGAGCTGAGCTCAGAGCTCATTTACCTCATCTCTGTACTTAGTCTCTGTAATATGTATGTCCTATCTCAATTTCTGAGCATGTTTGAGTTTGTCATTGTGCAATTTAATCGCCTCTTCATTATTTGTGAGACTGTGTGCACTTGTCTTAAGATCAGCATCAATTTGTGCTATCTTGTCGGTATAAATCTTGTGTGAGTTAATCAAGTGTACACAATTTTTGTATCAAAGTAATAGCTTATGAGATTATTGGGTCTATTGTGCTAATCAATTTAGAAACCTTTACCTTTCTCAATGCCACTTCCTGGCTTATCTTTTCAGCTAGCTTGAACTCATACTTCTGTTCAAGTCTATCTTCCATGACCTTCTCAGCATTGATGTTCTGAGGTGTGATTGCCTCTGTGAGAACCACTAGTTGATCAAGTATCAGGGTTCTCTGATCAACATCTACATCTGGTACTATTTGTTGAAGTATACCTCTTTCTACTTCTAGTACCTTTGCCTCCTTTGTGGCTTTCCTTAGTTTGTCTTGCATTTCTTTTCTCTCATAGAGTCTTGCATACTTGGTCAATTTAGTTGGATCCAATGTCCTTGGATCAAAAACTGGTATCTCAATGATTTTATCCAGAGTTACTGGATTCTTATGCTTTCTTTTCTTCTTCTTTGAGACTTGTGGGGATGCAAATGTATGAACTACCATTGCTAGTTCATTTGTTCTTTCTGGAGTGCTTGGTAAAGGCTTTGTAGAAGATGCTTATAGTGTTTTCTGCTCAGGGTGCACCTAGCGGTTTAGTGAAGATGTCTCTCCATCTACCTTGGGTGTCTCTATAGATTTCTCTTCTATTTTCTTCTCTAGCTCATCCTTCTTTTCTTCTTCACTCTTATCTTTTTTCTTTTCCTCCTCTTCCTTTTGTGTTTCTTCTTTATTTTGATCAGTAGATTTATCTTTCTGATCATCGGTTGCAGCTTGCTCTACAGTTGTGTCCTTTGTATTATCTGTGGTGTCTTTTTCTTCAGCATCACCCTTGTCCTCTGGTGTGCTTGTGTCCTCTGTAGTAGATCCATCATTACCCTCTAATATATTGATTTCCTTCATTAACACAGGCATATTTCTTTGAGTGGTATCTTGGGCTCTATCCAAAGTGGTGTCCTGCTTGTCGGTTTGATCTTTTAGAGCAGTGATATCCTCATCTTTTTGTACTTGTTCTATAGAGTTTGGTTCTGTTAATTCCATGACTAATGTGTCCTGCTGTGTCTCATCAGCAACATTCATATCTTTATTATCTAATGTCTTCAAATCTTGTTGTTGTCCCCGATCCTTAAGTTTTATGAATGTAACATCATCTTTCTTCTATGGATCTTTATCAGAGTCATAATTGGTGATGTCGTGAATGTCAAGATCATCCATGACTTTGTCCAAATCAATTTGCTCCATTTTTTCAACATTGTCCAAAGAAATGTGCTAAGGACTTGCCTTGTCTTTTTCTTCCTCTTTATGAGGTGTTTCGGTGAGAAGTAACTATTCCTCACAACTTGTTGACTCTACTGGTAGATCTAGGAGTTGTCTCCATTTTGTTTCAGTCATATTTTCTAGTTCTGTAAACTTATCTTCAAGCACTTTGTAAGCTCTTATCTTGGCTAAAACCTTGCATGAGTGCTTCTTCATAATCTCTTTGATTTCTTCAATCTTAGATGCGGGAGGCATTAGTTTGACAAGTACCCTCTCCCTTTATTCTCTCTCAGTCTGTAGAGCATATGACCACTATTGGGATATTCTATTACCCATCTCTTTAGGTATTTAGTTGATGAATTCAGCTGGTACATATTTGTACTTGACCATTTCCCTTATTATGGCATCTTGTATCTTATTTTGGTCCTCTAGTTTGAGTGTATCCCATTATTTGATTCCCTTGTCATGCATTGTGCCAGATGCGGCAATAGATTCAGCAGCCTCATCAATTGTTTGATTCCTATAATTCTTCTTCACCACATTAGGCTCATCTTCTTTAGAATCCTCTATGTCAACCTTAGTTCTAACCATTCTTTTTCTCCTCTTTGGGGGTGTTACCTTCACAGTTTGTTGCTTTTTTTTCTTTTCTGTCGATTTCTTCCTCTTATAGGTCCTTACTTGACCTTTCTTAGGAGGTGTGGTGTCCATTTTAGTAGTTTGACTCCTCATCCTCTACTTCTTTGTAGGAGGTGGAGGTATATCAGATTCAGTTTCCTCAGAATCTGATTTATGTTCATCATTTCCTTCACCGATAGTAACTTGTTCATCGGTTTCCTCTGGTTTTTCTTGTTCCTCCTCTATAACCGATAGAATATTTTTTAGATTCTTAACCATATTATCCTTTTTATTGACAGTTTTATTGATTTCTAGGCCTCTTTTTATCTTTGATCTGGCCTCTTCATAGGATCCAAACCTTGGTTGTTTGTTGTCAATAGGCTCATTGATCAATGCATCAATTGCATTTGTAGCCTGATCTATGTTGATTTCATAGTCCAGTGGTACTAACCAAGCTATCCTTGGTACAATTGGTTTGATGTGGGTGAAACCTGTGTCCACCATAAAACATATTTCATCCCTATGTTTTTCAACAAGTTGTTCAGGGATCCTTGTCCTTTCCATCATCTTTTCCTTGAATTCAAGGAAGTATGCAGTCATAACAGATTCAAAATTATCTCCTAGTGACTTAATTAGTTCACTAATCTGTAATATCACTGGTTTTTTAGTATCCCATTTCACTTTTCCTACTAAAGGAAAGTACTCTTGAAAATAGATACACATGATAAGTGAGTCGAACTTACATGTGTTGGTCTTTGTAGACCTAATTGTGTTCATGTTCTCATCAAGTTGTTTTAGTAGGATCTCACACAGATCCATTTGTATGCCCTTGGTCACTATCTTGTAGGCTATGCTTACTAATGTTAAGGATATGTTGTTTAGCCTACTTGCCTGAAATATATTGTAACCAATCACACATGCACCGAATTTGAGTTCTTAGTCGGTGATGGTGTTTACTTTGGGACCTATGTTGTCCCATTTAGCTTTTGTAAGCTTTTCTACTATTGGCTTGGAAGGATTTTTATGTGCCTTGGGCTTGTCAGTTATCAGATAACCAGTGATAGCATGAAGGACATACTTAGTTATTTTCTTGGGTTGATCCAACTATAGTTTCTGGTCATGCAATTTGCTAATTACCAAGCTGATCCATTCGATTTTGAAGTTTCTCAGGAAATGTAGGGCATTGGTTATTCCCTTTACTTGTAGATCTTTATGTTCCTCTTTTAGGTTTCCTTCTGTGTCACAAATCTTCTTATAAGCTTCATCTATCTCTAGATCACCTATCTCAGCAATCTTGCAGTGAACATAAGACCTAATGTCTTCTATAAGCAAAACCCTAGGTAGAATCTTAGAAAATGCATCAGTTTCATCGGGTTGCGATGCAATCTCTAGGAATATCTTATATTTGGGCTCTACACAGGTGCTATTCTTAATCAACTTAACCACATTCCTTCTATCACTCTTGATCTTAGCGGTTCTTGACGTTGTTGCCATCATTTTTCAAGTTTTAGGGCTTTCTTGAAATTTAGGGATTTCTTGAAAAATAATGACAAAGATCTTTCAGTGCCCTCGATACTTACTTTAATTTGTGATAATGATGGATGTTCTATTTTTTGTGTGCTTGGATTGATTCAAGGATGCTCTACTTTCTGCTCTTCAATCGCTCTATTTTTTGCTCTACTTTCTCTTCAAATCGCGGGTGCAGAATGAAATTGTCTCGTCATCTATTTATAGACCTTTTTGCCCTAAGTCTTGTCATAAATTCTCAACGACTCATTGGGACATATAGACAATGTTCATCGGAAAGACTTTTACAATAATCATCGGTGATGTTAGGATGCTCGGGATAGTTGTTGCCGATTTCTCTTTTACCGATGGATATCGGTATTTTGTCAAGACAACTTTAGAACTGTGTTTCCTTACCGATGGGTGTCGGGTTACATTGGCAACTTAGCCACTTTATGTGTTGACCGACAATTTCTGGTAAGTGTAGAATAGCTCGCCCATTATGTTCACAGATGAGTTTGGGTATGTGTATACTGATGGGGTTGTTTTCTCAAATTTGAAACAAGTAACATAGTATGCATCTTTATTATGCATATTTTGACTATTTATTCATTTGTATAATGGAACTGATGCAAAATATGACTTGGTGTAGTGCAGTTCCATACTTACTTGTTCAGCTTAAGTGGGGGTGGCGGTGTCACTGGATCCATTGGATGGAGTGTCACCATTTTCATTGCTTGAAGCTTTTCTCCACATCTTGTTTCTAGCCCTTCGGATATCTTCAATGGTGTTTCCATTGGGATATGTGCTTGTCTCTATCATTCGGTCTTTGCAATCCTTTTTGAGATGACCAACTTTATGATAGTGTAAGCATGCCATTCTGGGGTTTGATCAGCCTCTAGACCTTTTGGTCCATGCTCTCATGTAGTTTGCAGCAATGTGACCATATCTACCACATGATGTACAGTTTTTCCATGTATTGTAGTCCCATATATATTGATTACTGATTCTCTTTGGTTGATAGGGAGTTTCTTGACCTTTAGGCTTCCATGCTTGCCATTTCTTTTTCTTGCATTCAAGACTTGTGTGTCCATTCATCTTGCATGTAGGACAGTATTTGTCCATGTAAGTTTCCTTCTTTGGTTGTTCCATCTTAGACTTCCATTCATATGCTTTATGTCCTTTCTTGTTACATTTATAATAGAATCCTATGAATGAAGATGTGGATTTAGGAATACCTTTCATTTTTCCTCAGCATACATTTGATGTGTGCCCTTGCTTTCCACAATTTTTTCATGTCAGCCTTTTTGGTCTTAGATTTTCATAGACATTCTTTGGATTTCCTTGATTTGATGATTCTCCATTTTTGGTAAAGCCTAGACCGTTGTTTTTGTTGACTCTCTGTTTTCCTTCAAGAAAATCATCCGTTCTTTTATTGCTCTCTTCAGCCTTTCTGATAACTTCATTATGTTGTTGCTGAATTCTAACCTCATGCTTTAGTTTTTCATTTCCTTCTCTTAGTTCACCGATAGCATGTACTCTTTCAATGAGTTCTATATTCATTCTATTTGCTTCTTGACTCATTAGAATAATCTGATTTGTGATATCATGGTGATGCTCAACATGTCTTTGAATTTCTAACTCCTTCTCCTGTAGCTTCTATGTAATCTTCCTTCTATCATCAATAGCAAGTGTCCTTTCTTTTTTATCTTGTCTAGCAGAACTCATCACATGAATCATTCTTACCATCTAGCTTTCTTGACCAATTTGTAGCATCTTTATTTTCTCTGTCAGATGTTGATTGATCTCCTTCAGATTTGTGATGTTCTCTTTTGATGTATTTGATGTATTACTTGCATTTGATTGTGAAGATTCAAAGAAATTTGGAATCTCTTCTTCATGATAATTTTTTTCATTGCTCTGAGTTGCCATACCTTTCCTCTCATCCAGCAGCTCTCTCATCTTGATTCTAGCTTCTTTATGCTATTCATAGAACATCTGTATCTCAATCTTTTTATTCTCAATATTCTTATCAAGTTTGTACTTCTCCATTGTATGATCTTTTCTCTTAAGCCTTTAATATTTTCCAAGAAGAGACTTAGCTCTAATACCAATTGTTGGAATTAATGGGAAGTAGTACTGAGAGGGGAGGGGTGAATCAGTATCTCTAAAAATTTTTAACTCTTTTGATCATTCATCATTAGTAATCATTCATTACTCTATTACCGACCATTACTATTATTCTTTCTTATGCATGTAACATTAATTCATAATCTTTAATTTTTTACACCATTCATAGAAACATTCATGAAATTAATAAACACATAACACAAGATATGATATCGCAAAAAACTCTTGTTAGGAAGTAAAAACTACGGTGGGGATGGCACCCACAAAACTTCACTATCTATAGAATGGAAGGGAGCTGGTAAAGGCTTAAAATTGATCACTTCTGATGGTCTACCCTGTTAGGAGTATTAAAGTGGAGACCTATTAGGATCTACTCCGTTAATGGCTTTAGCAACACTAATTTAAGTGTGCACTCGGTTAAGAGATTTACAATGGGACTGTTTGTCCACCTTTCTTGAAAGGATTTCTTAAGTGTACTAAACTTGTTAGAATGAGTACATATGATTGACCTGACTGTATGAAATCTAAAATTTCTAATTACATATCCATTAAAGCTCTCATAAAAATAATATCACCTTAAGTGATTGATTAATACCTTTCTTTTCTCGTCGGTAGCCTGTGTTCATGTTCTTGAAATTGATTTGATTCTTTTCTATCCTTCTGCATGAGGTCTATTGTTTGGTCTCTAGATGCTCTCCATGGCTACAATCTTCATTGAACAACAACTATTTACAATAGATTGAGCATATATTTATACAAGTATTTTGACCTATCTTAGAATCACGCATTACAATGTTAACTCTTAGATCCAAGGTTTACAACTTGACCTTGATCTTTAGTTTGCATGTTTTAAATTAGTAAAACTAATTAAAACAATAGTAAATACTGTTAGTAATAACTGAGAGGGGGGGTGAATCAGTGGACTCAGAAATTTATCCAATTTAAACTTTAATCCACCAATTAATACTTTTTAAATTATTAAGTCCCAACAAGATGCATGCCTTTGAAATACTTGAAACAAATAACTGTCTGTCGGTTTACCTTGTCTGTCCTTATTCTCTTTGATAACCGATAAGCAGTAAATTGTATTTACCGATACTTAGTAAATATGCAGAGTGTACCAATCAATCCATAAATGCATATGTAGAATGTAAAACAATAAAGTAATAAACCATACACATATAACACAAGGATTTTAATGTGGAAACCCTGTTAAGGGAAAAACCATTGGGACCGGTACCCTAAATTTTCACTCTTCTGAAGTGAGCACTGTTAGGATCCAACCCTGTTAAAGGTTACAAACACACTGTTAAGTGCGACCTTGTTAGAGGATTTTCAATACATAGGTTGTCACTTAGTATCTGGCATCTACGCTACCATCCTTGAATCAGTCTCATGACTGTCAATAAGCTTTATGCAAATCTTACTACCATCCTTGAATTAGCCTCCTTCTTAGACTGTCAATAGGCTTTAGGTAAGACCGGTGCTACTATCATGATTCAACCTTTTGGTAATCTGTTAGGATATACCTCAGCTACAAAAGACTGTTAAGTCCTACTCTATTAAGAGACTTAATGCTTCAATGGTTAAACTGAAATAAAATGACCTATTTCTAATGCAACTGAATTGCAGATTTTCAGATCTATTTAATTACAATATCTTTTTGATCAATGTATCAATACAATTCCTTTGTACTTAACTATTTCTGCTCTATGATGTTGTGCTTTTCTGTCTGTCAGTGTCTACAGAATTCTTTAGCTCTCCCTCAGCTTGATTGATCAGGACTGCATGAAGTTAATCCTTCATCAGTTTCTCTTCAGCATCTTCTATCAGTTCACTCCCCCATGTATCTGATTGATTATTGACCACCATGGAGAAGGAATTATGCTTGTCTCTTAAATAGACATAATATTCCTTAATTCTTGGTTCTTGATTCTTGGCGTGAAAAACAATCCAACCAAATTGATTTATGGCTTTAACTTCTGATTTATCTTGTAGTTATCTTCTTGCCAACTGTGTAAATCATCTTTAAAACACTTACTTAACTATGGTTGAATAAAACAAATCAAACAACCAGTTAAGTCTATCTTTTAGCTCTGCCAGCTAGATATTTTGTCATTTTCTGATCTCTCTGTTCTGTCGGTCAATTCTGTAGTTCATCTCTGGTGACAACTGTCAGTTCTATCGGTGTTGCTTTAGTTAGCTTCAGGATCTCCGTCCGTCGAGCATCATTGGATCTTGTTCATTGGGAAACATTGGTTTTAGCTCATCGGGCATCCTTTGATTTTGCTTCATCGGGAAATACTATCTTCTGCTCATCGGGTATCACTGTGACTTTTATCTCTGTCTTTACCGATGGTGTGCACTCCGCCGGTGTAGTCTGTCACTTAGTGAATAATTGACTTTTATGCATTGCTAAAAGCATAACTTTTATTCCATTGATTCTCTGAAGTCTTTGGCATTATGTATATGACCATACAAATGATATCAAGTTGACATCAATGACAATACAAACCATTAACTAATTTAATGTCTTGCATCATCTTCAACTTAATATAGTCAACCATTTAATTAGTTACATGTCATCAATCTCTCCCTTGGGCATTGATGGAAATATACTATATTATCACACTATACTATTTCTAATATAATATGAAATACAATTGTTGAGATTCATCAAATTACCAAACAGTTTGTTTTGATAACCGATAAAAAAGTCTGACCACCGGTAAGCTCTGTGTAAGCTTAGATTTGATTCTTGCAGCTTTCCTTTTTCTTCTTCTGATGTGTTGTGACCTTTGTTGGTGTCAAATTTTATTTTTGACTGTTCTGCTTCTTTGATGTCTCTGTCTTTTGTTTGCAACTTTTATACAAATTCTCTCCCATTGGATATGATATTTCCCTGTTTTTGAAGTAATCTGATAATGAATAGTTTCTGATGATAATATGGAAATATTCTCTCCCTTTGACAACAATGCCAAACAAATATTTTACAAAATATTTGACACTCTGTCAACCAATTTCTTCTTTCCATAATATATTCCTTGAATTTGCCTAAAGAATACTGAGGAATTTGGCTTATGGTATAGAAGAGAAGGCAAATTTAAACTAAAAGTGTTTACCGACACTGATTGGGCTGGAGATCTTGATGACTGGAAGAGCACAACTAGAGGAGCATTCTTTATGGGTGACAGACTTGTCACATGGATTAGAAAAAAGCAAGGATGCATCTCTCAGTCTATTGTAGAGGCAGAATATGTTTCTGCTACTGCAAACTGCTCAAATATTGCATGGATCAAACAGATACTGGAAGGTATGCATATGAAGATCAAAGAACTAGTAGTTATTTATTGTGACAACACCAGTGGAATAAATATTTCTAATAATCCAGTCATGCATGCGAAGACTAAACACATTGCCATCAAGTATCATTACTTAAGAGAACAAGTTCAAAAGAAAGAAGTAATACTTGAATATGTGCAATCAAAAGAACAATTGGTTGATATCTTCACCAAGCCACTGCCAAAGGATACATTTGAGTACCTGAGGAAAAGACTATGGGTAAAACCCATGTCTAACAGTCAATAAAAGGAGAGAACGCTACATCAACCATATATTATCAGAATATCATTCACGACTGATGCAAGCACAAGCTGAACTTCAAAGCTACATCTATATACAGAAAGGTATATATCAGAACCAAGCACTAGAGCAAATTGTTATGTTGATAGTGGAATTTGAATGCAACCAAAAACATAACCTATCTTCAAAAAGGATGCAATCCAACAAAAACAATATTATAATATTATTTCTTGTAAATTATAAATTAAATGTAGGGTAAGTGCATAGATGGGGGACCAAAAAGGGGGCATAAGATGCCACTTTTTTTTCTAAAATAAACCTAAACTTAGACAAAATATTGAAGATACTTACACTCTCAATTTGAAGATGCAACAAGAACAAGAGTTGTGGTACTTTGAATCTAGTTTCTAAACTACTAATTTATTTTGAAAATGGTAGACATTAAGGCCCTCAAAAAGGAGGAGAACAAAAAGTGGTTCTATTTTTTATGAAAAAATATAACATAGTGTCTGGTGTTCTCCCCCTACAATGTTAACTTTTTTTGAATTTTTTAATAGCTCCAGTGAAAATTTAGCTAACACCACATAGTTTATCCCATATTTTTCTGCTAATTGTTTTATGAACATATTATTTATTACGAATTTTTGAAGAAGAAACATCTTGAAAACATGAAATTTGAGCATGCTCCCCTAGAAATCATTGTAAACTAATTGAAAATCTTAACTTTTTTAAAGTGTGTAGAATGGAATCTAGTTTTTAAAAAAGTAACTTGTTTCAAAATTTGATGAATTTGGCATACTTACAAAAGAATTAGAGATGAAAATATTAACATAATCATAATTCAAAATAAATGATATGGATAGATAGCTAACAAAGAGTTCTATAACATTTTGTTGTCTGAATTTTTCATTGTTGAACCACATGCAAACCTAATGGGGAGCACAGACAAAAAAATATGAATTTCTTATATAATTTTTTGAAAACACATCCTAAGCCTATTTGAATCATCCAAACCTTTGGGTTGGATTCCCAAGGAAAATCCAAGCCTTAGCCTTGGTTTTTCCCAAAGCAGTAAAAAGTGTGTATGCCATATATGTTGCACACCATATATGACACACGACATGTGTAGAAAATATTCTACATATGGCATGTTCCATATATGGCATACACCAAATATAAAATATGCAACTTGCCTAACATGAATATATATCATCTATCTAGATCTCTCATTTTTCTTCATCTCTCCCTCTGTGTCTCCCCATTCCTCATTGAACACCCATCTCACCTCTTTCTCCCCTTCAAGTTATCTCCCTCTCTTCTCCTCTATCTTGTTTCTCCCCAGGTCTCTCACTCCCTCCACATCTTCCTCTCTCTCCATCTCATATTATTCCTCTATTTCTCTCATTGTTATTTTTTCCTCATATCCTTCCTTCCTTAGATCACCAGGTCTCTCTATCCACATTATCTATGCCAAGATAAATGATATAATTGGTAGAGAGAGAAATTGAATTAAAGTGGTAAGAAGATGGTGGAGAGAATGAGAGAGGGAGGAAGAGAAAGAGTTGAAAGGATATGGAGAAAATAGGGAGAGAGTGAGAAAAGGGGAAGGAATAAAGGGAGAAAGGATTAGATTTAGGGTTTATGGTTATAGGGTTGGGGTTTGGGGATTAGGGCATAGGGATTTGGTTTAGCGAGAGATGGGTAGGGAGATGTGGGAGAGATGAATGGTGTGAGAGACGGGAGAGAGATGTGGAAGAGGAAGATGAGAGAGAGAGAGAGAGAGACCTTATAAACCCTTATGACCCCTAAACATACATTAATGTATCCTAGGACTCCTAAGATACATTAATGGGTAATGGGGGTCTTACGGCATCATAAGTGGCTCTAAGGGTCCTAGGGTACATTAATGTATGCTAAAGGGTCTTAAGGGGTCATAATTACCCCTCATGACCCCTCATGACCCCTTATGATCCCTTACAATCCCTTACCATTTATTAATGTATCTTAGGACTCCTATGATACATTAATGGATAATGGGGGTTGTAAGGGGTCATACGGGGTCCCAATGGGTGTTAGGATACATTAATATATCATAGGACCCCTTATGACCCCTTACAACCCCCTACCATACATTAATGTATCCTAGGACTCCTATGATACATTAGTGTTTGTTGAGGGGTCCCGAGGGGTCCTGAGGGTTCCTATGATACATTAATATATCATGTGACCCCTTAGCATACATTACTATATCCTAGGACTCCTAGGATACATTAATAGTTAATGGGGTTCATAAGGGGTCCTAGTATCCTTATGACCCCTTACAACCCCTTAGGACCCCTTACCATCCATTAATGTATCGTAGGAATCGTAGGACAAATTAATGGGTAATGGGGGTTCTAAGGGGTCATAAGTGGTCCTAAGGGGTCATAAGTTGTTCTGAGGGTTCGTAGGATAAATTAAGGTATCCTAGGACCCCTTATGACCCCTTATCATACATTAGTGTAGTTTAGGAGTTATAGGACACATTAATGGGTAGTTGGAGTCGTAAGGGGACTTAAGGGGTCTTAAGAGGTCTCAGGATACATTAATTTGTCCTAGGACCCTTGAGGACCCCTTACAACCCCTCAACATACATTAATCTATCCTAGGACTCCTAGGATACAATAATGGGTAATGGGGGTCGTAAGGGGTCATACGTGGTCCTAAGGGGTCCTAAGGGGTCCTAGGATACATTAAAGTATCCTAGGACCCCTTAGGACCACTTATGATCCCTTACGATCTCTAAGATACATTAATATATGTTAAGGGGTCATAAGTAGTTCTAAGGGGTCCTAGGATACATTAATGTATCTTAGGACCCCTTAATCCACAAAGTACAAGATCTGATGGAAAGATTGCAACTAGATTCTGGAAAATTCACTAGGTATAGAGTGTCCAAGACTCTCTATACCAAAGAAAAAAATTCTCCAGTTGATCTATACCTACTCAATTTGCTTAAAATTCAGACTATAGGTCAGTACAACCTTTTGGTTTCCTTTCAAATCATTATAGGCGTCTGTTTGTTTTCTGTCAATCTATATTTTCTATAACTTGTCATATTTTCTTATTTGGCCTTCTATCTTGCATCATCTTATCATTCCCTAAAATTAAATTTACCCCAATTCAACATTATGAAGGATCATTACACTCATTTAGCACTTAATTCCTACCTGAGCCTATTGTGTCATCTTCTTTCCGATTGTGCATTAGGAAAAGGGGAACAATCCACATTGATTCTATTTTTTTGTACATTTTTGTGAACCTAAATTATAAAATTTCCATTCTAATTTTAGTTTTATCCCTCATGTATTTCATCCTTACCTATAATTTGGGTAGATTTAATGGAGTTTACTAAGGTATATTGGTGTGTGATATCTCATGTTATTACATTTCTCCTTACTTCTCTTTACCATTCACATGGAGTGAATAATACTTTCTTACATTTCATGGTGTTTGTATTCCTTCATTTTGTTATTTCATATGACATTATGAGTATTTAAAATATTCTTCCTTCTTGCAAAGCATCTTTCAAAACTTGTATTCATTGTTCCTACAATATTCTGATAAGATTTTTAACAAAATGCATGGAATGTGTTGAATATAATGAACCTAAGGATGACATTAGCATAAATCACCTTAATCATTCTCCTATAGTGCTTATTAACCATGAAGATAGAGATCAAGCTCCAAATGATCCCATATTAGTGAGACCTAGATCCTCTCCTTCTCAACCCACCTTAATATATAGTCTTAAAGAAGCTAGTTTATGCACTTCTTTATATTAACTAAAATATTCCTCTTTTTATCAAATATTTTTCATAATCTTGATGTTAATCATTTCTTTGATTATTTATCTCCAAAATTAAAATAAAGATGAAATGAAGATCTTAATAAACCTTCTTCATCTTCCCCACCTAAATAAGATAAGAATAGTGATAGGACCTCTAATCTCCCTAAAGAGAACATTTCTCTTTCTATTCCTTTTTATACCACACACTCTCATAAAGATCATTATGAATGTCCTCCCACAACATTAAAGGCTAATTACAATGTGGGTTATGACATTACTACTCAAAAAGGTTATATTGGACAAAGTCTTGGTATTAATGAAAAAGGTATTAAAACTCCTATAGATCCTCCTACCCAACTTACTAGATGTGGTCTAAGATTTATACCTCAAGCCACTACTTTGTATTCTTCCAATCCTTCTTTATCACAAAACCCTCCTTTAGACATTATTTTACCAACACCATCTATTGTTACACCTCCTATTGATGACCATTTGGCTTTGGGTAAGAGAATCTTTTGGAGACTTAAATATGACACTAAAATTCATTTTCCTTTGAGACATTTTCCAAAGAATCAAAGACCTCATAAAGGTGAGTTTCTATGTATTTTTCATCATATCAATAAACATACTCATTTTTATTGTATTGAATTTAGATAATTTGTTCAAGATTTAGTAGATAAATCTCTTATTTTCTTAACCATGGATCTTATACTTTTTCTTGATATCAAAAATATACCTTAGCATTCCTCTTTACTATTATTTTTTTCTGAATCATGTAATCTTAGTAGCTTACATCATTGGGGGCTCCTTGTTTTGCATGATGTCCATTGTGAGCAGCATAATAGGTCTTTCCCCTTGTCTTTTCACTTTATGGGCAAGGTTTCTCTCTTATTCATCCCTCCTTATGGATCCATTATCTCATTGTTGGGTGAATCTTTTTATACTATGATTTCCTTCCATACATGGACTTGTTTGTCGAGGATATTTCTCTTTAGGAGATTGATATTCTTGATTGTAACATCTTCCTTGTTTGGAGGTTTCTATCACTTGTAACTGATTTTCCCACTAAGTTTGCATAATGTAACATCCTTTCTCTTTCTCCTTCAATGGACTCATTTTTCTTTTTGTGTTTTTGCATCTTTTATAGTGGTACATTATTTTTAGCATGAGATTCTTTGTTTCATGCAAGGCATTATAATCTTTGTTAAAAATACTTTTCATGCCTCAAAAGAGCATGTATATTATAAATGATATTCCCCTTAGGGATGGTATGGTGTTTCTCTTCCTTTCCAAAGGTCCATTATTCCTTTGTTTACTTGTTTATTTTATAACATGATATCCTTTCTGCATAAATTTCTTTGTTACATAAGGATATTTCTCTTTTTCATGAGATTTACATCCTCATTCACAACTATATCCTTGCTTTAAAGTGTGTCTATTATGAAATATTTGAATATTCAATGTATCATATTTTCCCTTTCCTTCACCCTTGGGGGGAAAGGTCTCATTTTTTCAATCTTCTTTTCCTTTCTAAGGACCTACTTTCCTTGGTGCATTCGAGTTTGTCTATCATGTAACATTCTTTTACTATATAGAATTGTACATTTTGATTTGGAATTCTCTCTTATACAAGAGGTGTGCATCCTTGATCACAGCCTCTTTCTTTTTTGTAAAATTATGTCCCTTTTTAAAAAATACCCTTACTTGGGGACTTATATGTCATCCTTCATCAAGAATCCCTTTATCACCTTGCAATATGGGGGATAAAAGGGTGCATTCTTGTTCTCCTCCCATTTTTTTATTTGAGGTGTTATCTGTGTTCAAGGAATCCTCTTGAAGGTAGATATCTTGTAACTAATATGTCTTCCTTTCAAATGTCTCTTCCCACTTGCACATATCCTTTCACAATTATCTATTCCTTGGCTAACAAGAGTCTTCACTCTTTTCTAAGGTTACAATATACATTGTTGTTTTAAGGAAATCTTCATGTTGTTGGAAGTAGGTATCTGTGTTCTCTTTTCCTTATGCTATCACCATAGTCCTATGTCGTCGTCATAAGGAGGGAGACATACATGCAGCCTCCTTGTATAGTATGCATCCTCATTAATCTCTAAAGAGACTATGGTTTCCTTAGGAATTTAGGAATGATAACTTTTTGGTCCTTAGACTGGCCGCTTTTTTATCCTTAGAATAATCATTTT
This sequence comes from Thuja plicata, assembly GCA_018584345.1. Lineage (NCBI taxonomy): Eukaryota > Viridiplantae > Streptophyta > Pinopsida > Cupressales > Cupressaceae > Thuja > Thuja plicata. Next base: position 1,682,256 of record MU227975.1, on the reverse strand, counting down.
TTGGTCCTTAAACTAACCACTTTTTTCAATCCTTAGAATGGTCATTTTTATCAGTCCTTAGACTAGCTGATTTTTTAATCCTTAGATTGATCGCCTTTTGGTCCTTAGACTGATCACTTTTTTATCCTTAGACTGATCACTTTTATTGGTCCTTAGACTGACTACTTCTATTTATCCTTAGACTGATCATTTTCATGGATCCATATGACTTATCCCGTAAGTCACCGTGAGCACAAAATTTTCAAGGAAAAGTTGACTAGCATAACACATCTTGAAAGACCATCAACTCTCTCTCTCTCTCTCTCTCTCTCTCTCTCTCTCTCTCTCTCCCTCTCTCTCTGGGATGANTCCACTCTCTCTCTCTCTCTCTCTCTCTCTCTCTCTCTCTCTCTCTCCCTCTCTCTCTGGGATGAGTGGAAATAGCATAATAAAGATTTCTATCCTTTTCTACTCTTTCATCCTCTCCTCTCCCATGGATCACCTAGCATAACATAACTTTCTAAATTCTTGGATTCATGGTCTCTTTCTTTCCATACTCTCTTAGTTTTTTTAGTCGGTTAGATCATGGAATTTTTTTAGTTTTCCATCAAGGAAGGAGATACACATACATTCATCCAAGTCTTATTTCTCTTCTCAATCAAGCGTTGTGGAATGCTACTACATTCATTATACACGGTTTTGTCTTTCATGATTTTCTTTTGGTTTTTTGTGTTAAGTCAAAGATTTTGCATCAACATATTTGATCACATTGAAAGAAGTGTTTGCATTATCAAGGTATGACATAATTCATTTTTCATATCTAGCATCTACTACATGATAGCATGTTTTCATTTACTTAATTCATTTCAAGGTTGATTTCAAATAGGGGTTTCACTAAGGCACACCCCTCTATCCAACCTTCTTCCCATTTATTTGTGTGCAAGAATAGGTGACAAAGCTATTGAGATGTAATCTGGAAAGTAGAGGATTTGATGAAAAGATTGCAATTGGATTCAGGAAACTTCACTCGATGTACAATGCCTAGGGATATCTATACCCAAGAACAAAACATCATAGGTGATATGTGCCTATTAAATCTGCTCCAAATTTAGAGTGCAAATTAGTACAACCTTCTGGTTTCCATTTCAATTCAAGACAAGTATTTGTATATTTTATGTCAAACTATATTTTTCATAACTTATCACATTTTCTTATTTGGCTTTATATCTTGCATCATCCTATCATTTCCCCTCAAATTAAACTTCCCCAATTAATCATTGTGAAGGATCATTGCACTCATTTAACGGTTAAGTCCTACATGGACCGATTGGGTCATCTTCCTTCTAATTGTGCATTAGAAAAAGGGGAAAATTCACATTGGTTTTATTTTCTTATTTTACACAACCATACAACATATTCATATTGGTTCCTCAATCACTCATTATACTCAAATTTGCAACAAACCAGGCACTTGACTGAGGCAAATATCAGAACAACACCAACCATTTTATTGTTTCCATGTGTGCAGGTTTTGTAGAAGGAGAGAAAGGAGCTCTTCTCAAAATTCTTCTATTTTCTATGGTTGTGAGCCCTTTCTTTCCTTTTATTCTCTTGTATTGCCTTTACTTTTATAGCATAGTCATTTTCTAAACTTTATGTTATTAGATTATTTATTTATATTATTCTTGTTGGTTTTTTGTTTCCTTTCATAATCTATGTACTCTACCATATAGGATGAACATACACCACGTGGACATCCTGTGTCCATGTTATCATCCTTGACCTGTATAGGTGTCTAAGGTAATGAGATTACAGGTTTTGACAATTAACCTTAATAGTTAGCTTTTTCATTTGCAGTAACTAGAAAATTTATATTTGTTAGTGTCAAATAGTTACATTAGTTTCTCTTATTTCTGTATTTTACTTGTTTTGTTTATTAAACACACCTTTATTATTTAAGTCATCTTGAGATCACTCTACCTCAGCAAAGCGCTAGTAGTTCAGTGAGGTGGAAGAAAGGTCAGTTCATTATTTTAGACCTTAGCTAGTTTTAAGGTTAGTGAATTTTCCCTTTCCCACATTTTTGTGAACCTAACGTGAACTATAGGGTCCTCTACATCATTTTTTTTAAGTACTGTAATATTATTTCCTAGTTGGAGGAAAATTGATATGATTATAACATTCACTCCTCTTGATGACCCTTACAATGAAGATCCCTCTCCCCTTTACATCCCAACACTAGTTAGCAAAGCCTCTATTAGAGGTGTTATGGTTGACCTACATATCACGTGGACATTGCAACTAAGGAGGTGCTCTTTTTTAATGGACTTAATTATAAGTGGTATGATAAGTGTTCAACCGCCATCTAAATGCATGGAAAGCTATCACTTCCCCCTCTAGGGTCTACCACCTTGATGATCTAGATAGGACCCAAGGTAGTATTTATAACCTTTGTCATTATTTTAGAGTCACACCTCTTCATGGTCAATTTGGGCATCCATGGAAGTCATCCCTTCCATCATACATAAATGTCTCAAGTTATCCCACAAGGGTATCGTTCATCTAATCCATGATGCTAGTTATTGACCCTTCGTATCCCATGGCTTCTTTCTATATAATTTTTGGCCTACTTTGGTAAGGCCCCTTCATCCCCAACAAGATACTTCATTCCTTGCCTATCATAAGTATAAGACCAGGGAATTGTCTTTCAAGTCTATAGAATCCATCACCCATTCTAATTTTTTCCCTTTTTCTCAGCCCTCTCATGTGGCTAAATACACTTTCTCTGCTATTCGTTCTTCATCAGAGGCATATGACAAGCATGTGCATCATGGGAAGCCTCCTTTCTTATTGAAGACTTTGCAAACTTTGACATTTTCTACAATTCCTATATATGCACCTAACGCAAACAAAGGAAAGGCACCTTTATTTCCCAAGTCTAAGGTTTTCCACCTTTTCTAATCATGATCCTTGCAAACATATCTCAACCTAATATTTATGGTAAGGGTAAGAGGTCACCTAATACATCCCCCTTTCCTTTAGCGCCTTCTCCTTATCCTTTGAGGGCATATTTTTTTCCTCCTCTCACCCACAAGGAAAAAAGAGGAAGAGCTCTCGTGACTGAGCCAGTAGTTGCTTCATTTGTGTCACCTCCTCCTACATAAATTTGGCCCTCTTCTTCATTGGCCACAACATCAAAAGTTGTGCATATGGAGAATGATACCACTAGACCTTCAAAAATATCTTAGCCTAGTCCAAATCTACATCAAAACCAGCTTGTGTGTGAGTGTAAGTATTGCCGAAAGGGAGAGGGCCTTGGCATGTGAGATCATTGCAAGGGAAAAAAGTGAATCTTTGGTTCCAAAGTTTGTTTCTCATGCTTCTATTCCTATTTCTCAAGCCATTTTCCCAATCACATCTTCCATTTCACTTCCTTTTGCACCAAGAGTGAGTATTGAGCCTCAGACCAAGGGAGTCCAAGTTGTTATCTCTCTTTCATAGGAACCCCTTTTGATCATGCCCTTTCTAGATATCCTCCATTTTTATACTCTTGTGAACATGCAACACACACAACTCTTGTCAAGTGTAGTTATTTTCACTCATCCTGCACCAGCTCCATCTCCTAATCATCATCATAGATTTCCCAGGGTGTTGAGGGTAGCCATAGTGGATCATAGGGTTTCCCCTTCATCCTTTAAAAGAAATTTTGAGAAAAAACCTTGTTCCTAAGCTTTTTCATTGAAAATCCACTAGTGGATCCTCTTGCAATGGAGCAAGATTCAAATTATCTTGAGTTTGTCATCACCTCTTTTTCAAAGGTCAGCAAGGCACCTTCTTCATCTCTACCCCAAAATGGGTCACCTACAAGATATGAGGCTTGTATGTTTGATTCAATTGAGGAAATTTTGGAATTGATGATGTTCTTTACATAATCGTTCACAGTCCCCCCGATTGAGCTCTTGAATGAGGATTTTGAAACATCTTAATCTTTGACTTTAGTTGTTGGTGGGGCACTTAGGGCTGCCATAGAAGTTGTACCACTATAGGCTTGACATCCCTCCCCATATGATCAATATTGAGAGGATGATGACCTATTGGAGGATGATCTGTGAGTAAATTCTCACTTGTGCATTTATAGATTAGAGAGTGTCTATATATGTTTCCTTGTTCTTATGTGTTAATGGTTTTCCTCTCTAGAGGAACCTTGTACTTCATTTGTACCTAAAAAATAGGGTTATCTACAATTTACCTTCTTCTATTTGGTATATTATTCTTCCATGTATCATTTAAATTTCTTTTTGACATTTAGGGATGATGCAAAGTGTTGGGGGAATTTAGGCTTCCCTCCCATGTTGGCCCAATTTTTTATTTTTCTTTTTCTTCATGTTCTCTTCTTCAGATTTGAAACATGTCAGCCCTAACAAAATACACCTAAGAGGTCTTACATTATATATACTTTTCCCTCTTCTTGGTTCTAATGTCCACTCAATGTATCCTATTATTTCTATCTAGATGTTCTGGATATCATGTGTCACCCATCAAGATGTGATATTCCATAGAAACGTCTAGTAGGTTGACATGCCACAATGTCTCTTTCTCTCCTTAGAATTTCTCATAATCCCTTCTGATAAATATAGTCCATTCCAAGTGGGAGTTGTTATATTATATTATATGATTATATTAATATTACATTGCTATTATAGTTTTTTCTCAAACAGATTAAAATATATATCTACATGTTTGCCTTTATGGGGGCATTTTCTACATGTATCGGCATGATCAAAATTTCCCTATCACATGTTTATCTATGTTTTTTTCCCTTGTGTTGATGCATGTCTAAAGTAACCCTATCATGCGACTATCTATCTTTTCCTACTCGCATCAGTACACCCTCAAAGTTTCCCTGTCATGCAACATTCTGGATTTTTCTACTTTCATTAGTACACTATAAAAATCACCTTATCGTATGGCTATCTAGTGTAACACAAATTTCTACCCATATCGGTGTACGTTCAATGTTCTTCATCTAGTAGGTTATCTTCATCATCTAGGATACACATTTGCATCTTGCATGTTGGATGCAATCTTGCGACAATTCAACGATTTCCTCTACGGGAAACACTATACAAATGAAAAACTCTCAACTAAGTCAAGTAAGTTATCTTTTCTTTAGTTCACATTCTCAATTAAGTTAGGTAAGTTATCTTTTCTTTAGTTCACATTCTTAGTAATGTATGCTCACTAAAGTGAGGGAAAAATCTAATGTTGTAAATTTGCATTTGCACCCTGGTGTAATTTACCATTATGTGATATCCCTACCTTAGCTGAAATATAAAATTCCATGCAAGCCCATTTTTCCCTTGTCATCCTCCATTCAGACTCTTGGCCACATGGCTTGGTCAACACAAGATATGTGCATGTTGCAGAGATGTCTATGTGGCACACGCACCCGTCTTGAAAATTTGCAAACATACAGTGAGTCGTTGAAATGCCACAACTACCACTCCTGTAGTGTAACACCTCTTGTCACCACCCACCAACACTGAGAGTCAACCCAACAACCTTAGAAATACATTTTTGAAGCTCATTTGTCTCTCTAGCTTGAAAATTTGGTCTTCTACACATTTGAGCTCTCATTTCTTGTAGCTTCTTCACCATATTCTTGAGTTCACCATTGTATTGGGACATCTCTGTGCATAGTCTTGTGGACTCAATAGTTTATTGGCTTTG
>MU227975.1:1654748-1676200 GCA_018584345.1 Thuja plicata | reverse complement strand
CCCCAAACATTTTCTTATTTTCTTGTGTGTGGGTTTTGTATAAGGAGAGAGTGGAGCTCTACTAAAGCTTCTTCTACCTTCTCTGGTTGTGAATCCTTTCTTTCCTTCTATTCTCTTATATTGCCTTTAATTTTATAGCATAGCCATTTTTTTTCTTTATGTTATTATATTAGTTATTTTTGTTATTCTGATTGACTTCTGGTTTCCTGTACTCTTCCCATACAAGACAAACACATGCCATAGAGACATCCTTTATCTACACTATCATCCTTGACTAAGGTAATGATCTTGTAGAGTCTAACAATTAACCTTAGTAGTTAGATATTTCATTTATAGTAGACAAAAAATTTATATTTGTTAGTTTCAAAAAAAAATATTAGTTTCTCTTATTTTTGGATTTTACTTACTTTGAGTCTTAAACACACCTTTATCATTTTAGTTTTCTTGATCACCCTAGCTCACCAGAGTGATAGTAGAAGTAAGGTGGCACAAGGGTAAGTTCATCCTTTGATATTTAACTAGTCTTGAGGTCGGTGAGTTTTTCCTTCTCCAAAAATTCAAGGACAATTTTGTGCTTCGAAATTTGTTGGAAGAATTTTTTTAAGGCTTGTTCATTTTAGTTCATGTTATTCATGTATCCTACTAGAAGATAGTATGTCCTTCGTAGTTTTGTGCAGATCTGTATCTTGCCTTGAGCCAGTGAGCTTCAACCTACAAGTCATTTGTATATTGTAATAAGATTGTGTGTCTCGGCTTGCGTGTGTCTTGGATTGCAAGTCTCATGTACCTTTCCCTAAGGTTGTGTACCTTATCCTACAAGTAAAATTAGTAGTAGAAGCTTCCTTTTCCTTGAGCATAAAAAATTATTATAATTAGTTCTTCATATAGTGAATTGGACCTTATTTTTCCCTCATTGGGTTTTCCATGTAAAAATATTGTCGTCATGTATATGTTGTGTTAGTAATAACTGAGAGGGGGGTGAATCAGTGGCCTCAAAAATATTCCAATTAATCAACCCAAAAAATTAGTACCACAATATTAAGCCTCTAGTTATCTTCAGTCCTATAAGATGAATGCCTTCAAATATACTTATCAAATTACTACTGCTCAGAATGCTTTCTTAAACCTTATTTTGTATGTTTACCAAATAGTAGTCTGTTAATTTGCCAAAAAATAGTAAATTACCTAGAGTATACCGATTAGTCTAAATTAGCTTATGTGTAATGCAAAACACTAAAGTAATGACTCATAGATACATTGACACATGGATTTTTAACGTGGAAACTTGTTAAGAGAAAAACCACTTAGGACCGGTAACCCAAAATTTTCACTCTTCTGAAGTGAGCTCGGTGAAGAGCCAACCCTGTTAAAGGTTACAAACACACTGTTAGGTGTGGCCTTGTTAGAGGATTTAAAAGATTAGTTTATCACTTGATATCGGGCATTTCTATGCTAATTTTTGATACTCCTTGGGATGTATCTCAAATAGAAAGGATCTTTAAATCTTGCTCGGTTAAGAGACTTTCTGAATCAATGGTTAAACTGAAACAGTGCGATTTATTCACATATACAACTTATACTTGCAGATTTTTAGATCTATTGTAAGCTCATAAAATCAATCTGATCAATATATCTTTGTAATACTTTTGCTCCACTTTTGTTCTTCTCGGTGATGCTATGCTCTATTGCTCAGTAACCGCAGAAAACTTTAGCTCTTTCCTCAGCTTCATTGATCAAGACTGTATGAATTTGCTCTTCATCAATTTCTCTTCCGCGTCCTCTTTTTCATTTAGTCCCCTTAATTTGTAATGAATTAAGTTGTCTCTTTCTAGACATGATATCACCGTTGTTAGGTTCTTGATTTTCTTAATCTTGGCGTGATCCACAATCTTAGCCAATCTGATTTAAAGAAAAACTCATATTTTATCTCGCAGAGATCTTCTTGCCAACTAGACAAAATAGCTTTAAATCCTTTTCTCATCTTAGGCTTTATCTTGTCGATGAAAACAATGATAACTACCAGTTGAGTCTATATTTAGCTCTACCAGCTAGATATTTTATCATTTTTGAACTCAAGTTAACTTTCAGTGTTTTAACGCTTTGATAGCTTCAGTCAACACTCCAGTTCTCCTTGGGCTTCTCCGTCGGGTTACACTATGATTATGGCCATCAGGTATGCTTTTTATTCTTCTCATCAGTTTTCTTGCTTGGGCATCACTGTGACTTGACTTTCAATTATCTCTGTCCGTCGGGTTCCACTAGCCGTCGGTGTTTGAAGTCACATAGTGAATGCTTGTCTTTTAAGCATTATTGAAAGCATAATATTTTTCTCTCTGATTCTCTGAAGTCTTTGACACTTTGATTATAACTTATTAGACTATATCAAGTTGACATCAATGACAATACAACCCATTAATTGATTTAATGTCTTGCATTATCTTTCTGCATTTCGGTGATCAACTTATCATCTTCAAACATTCAATCAGTTACATGTCATCAATCTCTCCCTTTGGCATTGATGGCAACACACTACATTATCATACTATACTATTACTAATATAATATGAAATATAATAGTTTCATCAATATTTTCTATTGTAACTATTACAAATTTTTGGCTTTCGATAAGCTCAAAATAGCTTAGATTTGTTTCTTGCGGAGTGGTTTCTTCAATCTTCAATCCCTTCACTAGATAGATGTAGCATCTAATGTCTCTGTTCTAATATGTGCTCTTCCTTGACTAATCCTCTTCTTGATAATATCCTTTTCCTTTGATAGTAATTTCTCTCTTTGTATTCAAACTCTCTCCCTTTGTTACTTCTCTCCCTTAGATGGATATTTCATATGCAATCAATTTCTCTCCCTTTGAATATTGATTAACTCTTCCTTGTGATTCTCAGGAACTTCACTTCATGGATAATGATATAATTTTTTATGATCAATGAGATAATCTCTCCTTTATTATAATGAGTCTCCTCCCTTATGATAATGAGATAATCTCTCTCTTTGACAACAATGCCAAAAAAAATATTTTTTTTTATATCATCTTCCATCCCTTTATATATAATATATTCCTTGAGTTTCCCTATCCATCAGCAATACAATGTCTCTGGTATTCAGTGCATACTTGTACCTTGTTGTGTATAAATATATTTGTTTTTGTTCATCTCGGTGTTTGCATCAACATGAATAATCTTCAGATTATGTGTAGGCTAATGCAGCCTCCTAGTCAGCTTACTGATCGATAGACACGGGTTGGACCCCTAGTCTCTGTCTCAAGTATTCAAATTTATCCTTCAGGTAATGGCCTTGTGAATATATCAGCTAATTGTTCCTTTGATTGAATATATTCAAATATCACCTCCTTTTCTTACACTTGTTCTCTCGGATAGTGATACTTTATAGCAATATGCTTAGTCTTAGCATGCATGACTGGATTCTTAGAAATGTTAATTGCACTAGTATTATCACAGTATATAATTACTAGTTCAAGAATCTTCATATTCATACCTTCCATCAATTGTTTGATCCATGCAATATTGGATCAATTTGTAGCAGCAGCCACATATCCTGCTTCTGCAGTAGACTGAGAGATGCATCCTTGCTTCTTGTTGATCCATGTGACAAGTCTATCACCCATGAAGAATGCTCCTCTAGTTGTGCTCTTTTGGTCATCATGTTTCTAGTCCAATCAACATCTATATAGACTTGTAGCTCAAATTTTCCTTCTTTTTTATACCATAATCCACAGTCCTCAGTGTTCTTCAGATATCTCAGAATTCTCTTGACAGCAGTCATATGTGATTCTTTGGGATTAGCATAGAATCTTGCAACTATTCCAACTGCATGTGCTATATCTAGTCTAGTATGAACAACATACATTAGTTTGTCAATCATTGATCTATACAAGGTTTGATTTACCTCATTTGATTTGTCTTCTTTTGTCAGCTTACATCTGGTAGCCATAGGTGTTCTAACTGGTTTGGAATCTTCCATCTTGAATATCTTCATCACTTGCTTGATGTATTTGGACTGAGTGATATATATGCCTGCATCTTGTTGAAGAATATATAGACCAAGAAAGAATTTGATCTCCCCAAGCATAGACATTTCAAATTCTTTGCTCATTTCATTAGCAAAGGATTTTCATAACAATTCATTTCGCCCAAAAATGATATCATATACAAAAATTTCAGCAATCAGAATATTACCATCAGTATCTTCGTTTAAGTACAGATTTCTATTTTCACATGTTCTAACAAATTTTATGCTAATGAGATAGGAGTGAAGTCTTTCATACCAGGCTCTAGGTGCTTGTTTCAATATATACAAGGCTTTATGTAGTCTACATACCATGTTTCTCTTGTTTGGATCAACAAACCCTTTTGGTTGTTTAATGTATACCTCTTCTTCCAGTATTCCATTTAGGAATGCAGTTTTAACATCCATCTGGTATACCTTGAATCCTTTGAATGCAGCATAAGAAAGGAAGATTATAACTCCTTCTAGTCTAGCAACAAGAGTAAATGTTTCTCCATAATCAATACCTTCTTCTTGTGCATATCCCTTGCATACTAACCTTACTTTATTTCTTGTGACTTCTCCATTCTCATTCAGCTTGTTTCTAAATATCCATTTGGTACCGATGACATTATTGTCATCTAGTCTTGGCACTAGTGTCCATGTACTATTCTTCTCAATCTGTTCTATTTTTTCATTCATAGCACTGACCCATTCTTCATTCTCAAGTACAGTATTAACAGATTTAGGCTCAAAATCACAAAGTAAACATCTAGTGTTTAGTGACTTGCTTCTTGTTCTCATTCCAACCTTCTTTTCTCCTATGATTTGATTATGTGGATGATGTCTTTTGACATACTTGGCAAGTTTTGGTTTAGCTCTTTATTCATCATTTTGATCATCTTCTTGACCTTTTTTCTAATCTCCATCGCTCAGTACATCATCTTGAGAATTTTCCTAATTTTCAGTAATTGCAGCCTGATGCTCGGGTGCAGTGTTCTATTGCTTAGGAGTGATACATTGTTGCTTGGGTAGAGTGTCAGGTTTTGTATAAATAAACATGCTATAGTCCTTTGGTTCTCTTTTGATTTCCTTATCATTATTTTCTAAAAATTCATCTATTTTCACATTTGCACTTTCAACGATCTTGTTAGATGACTTGTTAAGACATTTATAAGCCTTGCTTTTGGTTGAATACCCTAGAAAGATACCTTCTTCACTTTTAGAGTCAAGTTTTCCATTTCTATCATCCTTCAAAAAATAACATTGACTACCAAAGATTCTGAAATAACTTACATTGGGTGTATGACCATACCAAAGATCATAGGGTGTCTTGTTTGTGTCCTTCTTCAATTATACTCTATTTAATGTGTAGATAGCAGTATTGACAGCTTCCCTCCAAAAAGTTTGACTGATGCTCTTCTCAATCATCAATGTTCTTGCACAGTCAACAATTGATCTGTTTCTCCTTTCAGCAATTCCATTTTGTTGTGGTATTCTCGGTGTAGAAACCTGTCTTTTAATTCCATGCTCATTGCAATAGTTAGTGAATTTATTTGAAGTAAATTCCCCTCCTCTATCTGACCTTAAGCATTTCAATTTCTTTTCACTTTGTTTTTCTACCATAGCCTTATACCATTTAAACATCTTTAATACTTCAGATTTATCTTTTAAGAACATGACTGTCATCATTCTAGAATAATCATCAACAAAGAGAATAAAATACCTATATCCATAGTAGCTCTTTATCCTCGTGGGTCCACATAGATCAATATGGACTAATTCTATAATTTCATTAGATGTATGGGTTTTACTCTTGAAACTAGAATTTGTCATCTTACCTTTTTGACAATTCTTGCACATGATATGCTCGGGCTCAGTCATGCTCGGTAAGCCTCTGACATTCCTTTTGTTTCTTATTTTTATCATGTTGTCAAAATTCACATGACACAATCTTTTGTGCCACAACCATATGTCTTTATTTCTAGCCATTAAACAAGTGGTTTTAGTGTCATCAAGATAGAAAAGGTTACCTTTTGTCTGCTCACCGGTTTCGATCAACCTTCCTGATTCATTAAAGATCTTTGCCTTCTTAATCTCAAGTGCCACTCGGTGACCTGTATTATTCAGCTGTGAAATACTTTATAGATTATAATTTAGTCTTTTTACCCAGTAACCATTTTCACATTTGATTAGGTTGTTCAACATTATAGTTCCTTTTCCTTCAACTAGACAAGGTGTATCATTTCCCATTCTTACCAAACCACCATTATAGTATTCAAAAGTCTCAAACTTTTGTTTATCACCAATCATATGGTGAGTGCATCCACTATCTATGATCTAGACATCATTCTTACTAACTTTAGATATGAGTGCAGTTTCTACATACCTTTCTTCTTCTTCGTTTGAATCATCCTTCATGGCTATAAATACCATCTCAATGTCTTCTTCTATGTCGGTTTCATTAGCTCTGTTCTTAGCTAGGTAACAAGCTTTCTTCCCTTTGTCCTTGTAGTCTTGGTTATCTCTTTTGTCAGATTCTCAGTTGCTTCAGTAATCTCTGTTATCACCTCTATCAAAATTCTTCTCATATGATCTGTCATTACCTCTATCATCTTTTCTTCTATTTGGACATCTTGCAGCAAAGTTTCCAACCTCTTTACAATTGAAACATACAAGTGGTAATTTACCTTTGTATCTACCTTTGCCTCTCTACAATCTTCTTGTCATTAGTGCTTCAATCTCATCAAGTCCTTGATCCTCATTATCGCTTTCACTATCATTTCTAACATGTCTATGACTTGAATTACTTATCTTTAAAGAAGATTTGAATGTAGATTCTATAGATGGTAAAACACTATTATCAAATTTATTCATCTCAAATGAAATTAGTCTACCAATCAGACTATCTAGGGTAACTGTATTGTTTGCAACTGCTCTCATTTCTTGAATAGCAGAAACTCTAATAGAATATACATGCAGTAAGGTTCTTAAGATTTTACTTACCACTATCTCCTCTTCAAGTACACCTCCAACTCCTCAGATAGAATTGACTACCTATTTGATTCTGCAGCTATACTGAGTGATATTTTCTCCTTCTTTTATCCTTAGGTCATCAAATCTCCCTCTTAGGCTTTCTGCCTTGGCTCTTAGTACATTAGCATCTCCTCCATGTACCAACTTCAACTTATCTCACATTTTCTTTGTAGAGGTGCAGGTTTTGACATATTCAAACTCAGCATCAGAGAGTGATGAGGCAAGTTCTATCATCATGCAATTATTCTCATGTTTTACTCTTAATTTCTCAAGAGTGTGAGATCATGTAGGCAAAACACATTTTGTATCAAGGTATTGAGTAACATCATTTCAAATACCTGATAGGTGGAGTCTAATTCTGCTTTGCCATGATGCAAAGTTATCTTATTCAACTTGGGCACATCTCGTCTATTCATCTTGTGATCTTTTTCTTGAGCTGTTAAACTCCCTTTCTAAGCACACAAGCTCTAATACCAATTGTTAGTAATAATCGAGAGGGGTGAATCAGTGGCCTCAAGAATATTCTAATTAATCAACCAAAAAACTTAGTACCACAATATTAAGCCTCTAGTTATCTTCAGTCCTATAAGATAAATGCCTTCAAATATACTTATCAAATTACCACTTCTTGGAATGCTTTGTTAAACCTTATTCTGTATGTTTACCAAATAGAAGTCTTTTAATTTACCGAAAAATAGTAAATTACTTAGAGTATACCAATCAATCCATATTAGCTTATGTGTAATGCAAAACACTAAAGTAATGACTCATAGACACATTGACACATGGATTTTTAGCGTGGAAACCCGGTTAAGGGAAAAACCACTTGGGACCGGTAACCTAAAATTTTCACTCTTCTGAAGTGAGCTCAGTGAAGAGCCAACCTCGTTAAAGGTTACAAACACACTGTTAGGTGTGACCTTGTTAGAGGATTTAAAAGATTAGTTTGTCACTTGATATCGGGCATTTCTATGCTACCTTCCTTGTCCAAACTCTTATGGTTTGTTAAATGGTATCTGGAATCTCATGCTATCTTCATGATCAAAATTTTTGATACTCCTTGGGATGTATCTCAATATAGAAAAGATCTTTAAATCTTTCTTGGTTAAGAGACTTTTTGAATCAATGGTTAAACTGAAACAATATGATCTATTCACATATACAACTTATACTTGCAGATTTTTAGATCTATTGTAAGCTCATAAAATCAATCTGATCAATATATCTTTATAATACCTTTGCTCCACTTGCATTCTTCTCGGTGATGCTATGCTCTATTTCTCGGTGTCCGTAGAAATCTTTAGCCCTTTCTTGAGCTTGATTGATTAGGACTGCATGAATTTTCTCTTCATCAGTTTCTCTTCAGCATCCTCTTTTTCATTCAATCCCCTTAATTTGTAATGAATTAAGTTGTCTCTTTATAGACATGATATCACCGTTGTTAGGTTCTTGATTTTCTGGATCTTAGCATGATCCGCAATCTTATCCAATTTGATTTAAAGAAAAACTCTTGTTTTATCTTGTAGAGATCTTCTTGCCAACTGGAAAAAATAGCTTGAAATCCTTTACTTATCTCTGGCTTTATCTTGTCGATGAAAATAATGATAACTACCAGTTAAGTCTATATTTAGCTCTGCCAGCTAGATATTTTGTTGTTTCTAAACTCAAGTTAACTTTCGGTGTTTTAACACTTTGATAGCTTCGGTCAACACTCCAGTTCTCCTCGGGATTCTCCGTCGGGTTACACTATGATTCTGGCAGTCAGGTATGCTTGTGATTCTTCTCATCGTTAATGCTCATCGGTGTTCTTGCTCGGGCATCACTGTGACTTGAATTTCAGTTATCTCTATCCGTCGGGTTCCACTAGTTGTTGGTGTTTAAAGTCACATAGTGAATGCTTGTCTTTTATGCATTACGAAAAGTATAATCTTTTTCTCTCTGATTCTCTGAAGTCTTTGACACTTTGATTATAAGAGATTAGATTATATCAATTTGACATCAATGACAATACAATCCATTAACTGATTTAATGTCTTGCATTATCTTTCTGCATTTCAGTGATCAACTTATCATCTTCAAACATTCAATCAGTTACATGTCATCATGTTGTTCATTTATTTTTTGTTTAGCTGGTTAAAGTTAATTGATGTGGATTAAAGTTTGAAAAAGTTCAAGTATGTGTCCAAGACTGGTTCACTCCCCCTCTCAGTCTTGGGGTGTGTTCAACATTGTGGCACTCTTCTAGAAATCAGTTGAGGAACTTTACTCAATGAATTCATTAGTCAAAACCAGTACTAGATGGTTAGAGAATCTCTTAAAAGAAAGAGGTGATGTAGAGGATTCCCTTATGATAGAACATATAAAATGTGATGTGTTCCTCCATAGATTTGTATCCATTGAAACTCAGCGCAAGCAGTTTGATGCTAGATCAGCATGGATAGAAGTCTACCTCAATGCCTAATTGAAGATGGAGAAAAATTGGAAAGGGAAAATATTCTAGTGTCCAGGCAGATGGAGAAAATTAAAGAGTGGTATCATGTTATGTTCTTCAAAAGGCTACGATTATGGAGAATTTGTTGACCATGAGAAATAGATCCTTCGACACATTCAGGATATAATTTATGATCTTCTTGAGGCTATGGTTGGAAAGAAAGTACAAAGAAAGAGGGTGATGCCACTTAGACCATAATTGGAGAAAATTGTTGCACCAAAACTTGACACGTCATTCTTGGAACAGATTTTGAGTAAAGCATCATCAAGATATGTAATTATTGACAATTTTAATGAAAATAAAGACAAATGGGATGCTAGGCTCATAGAGTTTGGTGAGGCTCTAGATTCCTACTAGTTTAGGATCAAAATTATTCCTAACATTTCTTAGTCCAATTGGAGCCCAATATTTGACAATTTCAAGGAATATGTGGAAAAGGAGAGAGCTATTGGAAGAGACAAGTGGTTCACATTAAGATTTTAAAAATAGAATATTCTATTATGCATTGTAAAGTAACGATTTTGACAAATAAAAAATAATATTACAATGCCAAAAAAAATTTCTAGTTGTCATGTTTTGTCGATTAGTGGAGGTAGGTATAATTATTTCATCTTTTAGTTGGAGTAGGTAGGAAATATTATTTTAAAATCTTGGAAGCTTATAGAATCTAAATCTTGGCCCTTGAGAGGATTTTATCATGTCCATTGATTCAAATTATAAAAACTATAAAAGGCCTATGCCTCTCTACATTTTGTAAGAAGGTTTTGATGAATTATTGTTGTGATGTTGCAAATTGAATGGAAAATTATCGTTGATTTGGTGAAATTCTTGTGTTTACTTTGTGAGTGTGCATAGTTCTACCTTCCCAAAGGCAATTTCATTTCATTTCCATTATATTTGGTTCATGAGAATTTATTTGATTTGATGTGTTGGAAATCCAAGTTCATACCATTTGCAACTTGTAGGTGTGTGTTGCAATGCATTATGCTTAATATTCTGAAATCAATCACATCACCACTGAAGATTACATTGATTATGTCTAGTTGCATTGACCTAATAAAGTATAATCTAATTTCATGAATTCTAGTAATCAATGAAGATAGTTTTTCATCAATTTACCATAAAATTACAATTTTTAGTCAACCCTCTAAACCCTTTCCCTTATTAAAGTGTATTTTGAAGTGATTTAGTAGAATAGTGAAGTATTAACAAGAATTTGGAAATATGCAAAATGTTTGAATAGTTGAAGAATCTAAAGTCTTGTCATTAGTTGACTTTTAGAAAATCTAAAGTCATGTTATTAGAAGTCCTGTAGAGAAAAGTTATTTATAGAGATAAAGCTAAATTTGTTACCCAAGAACACTTGTGTATGCCCCTCATGATTACCAAAATTATGCCTTTATCAACTGTCTATCTGAGTTAACTCAAGACTTAACATAGATAAGCTTGGGATCATCTTACTTGATCAAGCATATTAGCATTTGAGTTTTCATTTTTAACAAGAGAGGAAAAAATATGCCCTGTATATTTTATTCTATGTTGGTGGCGTGCAAAAGTGCACATGTAGATGGAGGAACTAGATTTCTAAATTATAAATTCAAATTGGTTCCAACATCCTACAATAAAATTTCACAAAAAAACAAGTCAATTAAAAAAAATACATCACATTTTCTAAAACCTACGTCATTGCCCTCCTATTCACACAATCTTGTATTTTTAAATTAGTTTTCTCTCAGAGCCCATTGCACAAGAGATTGTAAAAAATGGACTAATTGAAAAGATGAATGCAAAAATTAAATTGCAACTACATAGTGTAGACACTAAAATTTGTCCATTACCCTTATCCTACCCAAATTAAATAAATATTTATTATTTATTTAATAATCCCTATCCTACCTTTATTTAAATAAATTTACATTTTTTTAATTAAGAATCCACTTTACCCCTATCCTTGATTAAATAAATTTACATTTATTTAGTCTTATCCTATCCCATTTCCCTAAAGTTTAATTAATTCCTAAATTAATTAAACTAACCAAGCTTATCCCCTTTTCTCCCACTTGGAATTAAATATGACATTTAATTCTATTTGAGCACATGGCTCTTAACTTTAACCTCACCTAACCTAACTCATCCTTCTAACCAAACCAACCCTACTTACCACTAATTAATCCTAATCTTCCACCTTATCACTCCTTAATCATTTTCACAATCCTAATCAAGGGATTAGCAAACCCAAGTCACTTGTGACTCTTACACAAACCAAGTCACATGTGATTCTTACACTCTCTTACACACATTTTACATAAAATCTTACACCCTTACATCTTTGTCCCCCTTCACATGTGAACTCAACCTTGATTCATCACTTTCCAAAGTTGCTCACACATGTGAGCATTTTTTCCTCTTTGAATGGTCAAAACCCTAATCCAGTTTGCCTCCACTTGGCCTCCACCTCATGGCCACATCATTGATCCTAAAGAATCTTAGCCCTCCATCCAACTTTGAATCTCAACCATCCATTTCCCTTAAAATCGTATAAAAGGAGATCCCTCTCCTCATCTTCAACAACCACTTTCATCACATTGTTATGTTGCAGGATTATGAGCAACCACATACCTCTCCAGCACAATCAACAACTCTTCATCTTCTTTGGAGGTTTGTTTATTATTGAGTATTTTAGTCTTGTTTATCATTTTCATTCAATTATATGCATGTTTACTTCCATATTTTGAGGTATGCATAGAATATGTCAGGATAAGATTATTTTCTTAAGTTTATTCTTTTAGTTACATTTCTTATGCAATACATTTTGGCACGCCCGATGGGACCCACTTCATGGGTCAAACTAATCTTCTAATGTGTGTTATTGTGAGTTGTTGTGAATGTTGAGCTTGTAGGTTGAAGGTTATCCTAAGGAGCATTTGGAGATCAACTTCTACAAAGAACCACATATCACAAAAATAGCCTCACCAACGTATTTGGGGCATCCAAGAGATCACTTTTGACATATCACTCTCTATGTTTTCTTCATTTTGATTTTCAAGTGTTAGAAAGTATATGCATTGAATATATGTCTTGCATTTATTTTGGTATTATCACGTCTTTTGGAACTATGTAGGTTTGTATCTTGTTATATAAATAAATAATTTGTCTTTGAATACATATACATACATATATTATATTTTTGAAATATATAGATATTTTTTTGATGAATAGAGGCCTTTTCAATTAATATATAAAAAGAGTACAATATTCATAAAAAAGGACTGGGGCATAAAAAATCACCCCGTGAAGAGTCACTTGGCATCATGCTAGGAACATACAACTATTCACCAAAAAAACATATAAAGAAAGCCCTCAAGTTGCAAGAGCAGTAGCAGAAGAGGAAGGAGGATCTTTATCATTAGGATTGCCCCAAACATTGGGCCCAAGGGTCTGGTCAGGAAGCGACCACCCATCATCTGTATCTTTATCCTCATTCTCCAGTTCTCCTTCCTCCTGCCTAGGAGAAATAGCAAGAGCCAGGCAGGGGATTTTATCAAAAGTTACAGAAGGCCACATAGGAACATTGGTTGTCAGCAGAGCTGAAGTAGTAGCAGTAGAAACAAGAAGAGGAGGCTAGCCAATAGCTGAAGCCCTCCTATCAGGAGGAGAGGCAGAGCAACGGCGCCAAGAGCACGGCATTCTGGAGCGCCTGGCCGAGGAACTCCGGCTATGACGTCGGCCATGGGATGGTGTGCGATCAACTGAGAGGGAACCCGGTGGCACCCGAGCTATAGTACAAGGGGCATTACCCCAATTTTGCAACAACTCCTATAAATGGGCGACCTCAAGGGCCACCTTATCAGCATGTACTTGAATTTGCATCATGACATTATTACATAAACATGCCTTGGCATAAAGAGAAACATTTACATCTAGAAAATTGTGAGTAAAAATAACAGCATTACGATCTTTCCATAAGGAAAACAAAATCTCCATCCTGAAAGCATGCCAAATCTAGGTATACTAGGATGGCACTCTAGGTGAATCACCAAGGAGAGCCATATGCCAAGAGAAAGGCTCAGGCTAAAATGGCATAAAAAAGCCATGTATCCAACTCCAATAGTTTTGGGCCTGACAAAGAACCAAAAAATATGCATAATGGTTTCAGAATGCCCACAAAATGGGCATTTGGGATCAGGCACACCCAGGTGCCGAAGCTGAGCTCCCAAGGGAAAATCCTGGTAAAGAAAACACCAGAAAAAATGAGCAATTTTGGGTTCAGTAATAGCATCCCAAATAGTGCGGAAACACCAGCTTTAGGTCTTCTGGGAAGAAGAAAGGTGCCAACGATGATTGAGTGAATCAATCATAGGAAAATGAGGCACAAACCAAGAGTACCCAAGCTTGGGTTTGTATTTGGTAAATGGCGTATTAGGGTACCATTTCTATTCTTTCCACCAAGGTTTAACTGAATGAATTCCAAGTTTATGCAGGAGATGCGGAAGAATAACAGAGATGAGCAATTCAAAAGTTTGACAATATGGACGACTGAGTTGGAACTGAACACGGAGATCATCCCAAGATCAAAGACTCATGGTAACTCTAGAAAACAAATCCTTGGGCGTTTGAATGCCACGTTTGTGAAAATGAAGAGCACTAATCCCTGTATTTTTTCCAGAGGAAGCCCTTGTTGAGAAAAAAGAGGGGACCACTAAAAATTCTACTAATTGAAAGAAATCTCATCACGGAAGCCATTGCCAACCCAGCAAAGCCAAGGCTTGAAAGCTTCCCAGGCTCTCCAAATACTTTTGACAACAAAAGTACCTTGGATTTGAACAGGGTGCTTCATAACCAGAAGGGTTTGAAACCCAATCCCCTTCCAAGCCAGCTTGTACAAGGGATACCCAAAAGAAATGCAATGTCAAAGTAGAATTTTCCAGGCCTCACCACCTGTGAGACATCACACACACTTCACACAAAGGGCCAGGCCTTGTTTCTGTGTGTCATGTAAACCAAGCCCACCAGAGGCCTTAGGGAGAAAACAAAAATCTTAGGCAACTCTGTGAAATCCACGATGATCAACACCATAAGCCCAAAGAAAATCCCTCAGCAATTTCTCGAGCTTCTTGTAGGAGGATTTTGAAGGATCCCAACAAGAAGAGTAGTAAACATGCATAGCAGCCAAGACCTTGGAGAAAATCTGAAACTTCCCAGTGAGAGAGAGTGGCTTGGTGATCCAATAGGTAAGCTTCTTTTCAATTTTAGCTAACACGGCATTCCATAATTCACTAGAAGTGGTTTTAAAAGCAAAAGGAATACCAAGTAAATGAAAAATTTCCCCATGTTGAATCCTGGACCATACAAACTGAGAAAACCAGGGCGGATCAGGAAGGGAAGACTGCCTGTAACACAAGGTTTTATGCCACTAGATGGCTGAACCACAAGCCAGGAAGAAAGTGTCTAAACACTACAAGGCTGCCTTGATATTTTCTTCATCCTCTTCAAGAGTGAGAAAGGAATCATCAACAAAATGGTCATTGCCCAATTGCTGGGTATAATTAGGTAAAGCAATCCCACAAACATGACCTAGAGAAATGGAATGGGCTAAAAAATAGCCACATCCCTCGGCTGCCAGAACATACAAGGCAGGAGCTAAAGGACAACCTTGCCGAATGGATCTGAAGAGCCCAAAGGTAGAATATTGTCTGTCATTAATGGTGATGCAAGAAGAGGCATCCTGAAAAAGCATCTGCACAAATTGAAGAAATTTGGGGCCAAAACCAAGAGCATGAAGCATAGAAAGAATAAAAGGCCATTCAATGCAGTCATAAGCTTTAGCAAAATCAATTTTAAGGAAAAGGGTTTTCTGTTGAGACTTACGAGCTCATTCCATACCTTCCCAAACTACAATGATATTATCAAGAATAAATCTTGATTTGATTAAGCCAGTTTTCTCTAGCCGAACAATTTGAGGTAGGATGTGACAGATCTTGAGAGCCAGAGCCTTAGCGGTGATCTTGTAGGAGACATTAAGCAAGGTAATAGGTCTCCATAGATCTTTAATGTGTATATACAAATATATACATTGAAACCTTGTTGTGTGTGTATATATATACAATAAAAATAATAAAATATATATTTTTATGTATGTACAGAATAAAATATATACATATAATATATATACTTTTATATATATTACATATATATATTTAAAAAATAATAATAAAAAAATTTTTAAAAATAATATAAATAATAATAATAATAATAATAATAATAATAATAACACTAAACAAAAAATAATAGTAATAAAATATTATCACAGTCACGCGGTTGGGAAATCACAGTCCGCGGACTGCGAAACCACGGTCGTGACCATCCTTTCCACGGCCATTAGTCTGTGGTTCCCATAGTCAATGGTCTGTGGTTCCCACAGTTGACTGTCTGTGGTTTCCACAGCCATTGGTCTATGGTTCCCACAACCGCAGGTCTGTGGGTAGCCACGGCCGAGACTGTGGTTCCACAGCGAGCCACATTTAAAAAAAAATAAAACCCTAAAACTAAAACACAAAAAAAAAATGTCGCTCAAAATCAAAGCTTAAAATTTTGATTTATTGTCTTTTTAATTTATTTTCAAATCCAATTTTATTAATAGTTGATTACTTTTATTTTTAATAAGTTTTAACCATTGTTTTATTTATATTTTTGCATGTGCTCAACCAATGGTCATATGGGTGAACAGGGGCTCCGCTAGCTTCCAACCCCCTTTCTGCAGCCTGTGGTCACATGGGGCCTAGAGGGCTAGACTTTAAGGGGATAAACTTGACATTTACCTCCTTGCAATTGCATAAAGGAACTGTTTCACGAAAACGCTCATAACTTTTGAAAAACACCTCTGATTTTGACGATCCAAAAAGCCTCAGAAAGATGACTCAAATGCCTATTCAAATTTACAAGTCATTCTATCATATTATTTTTCAAAAATTAGGTGTAAACGTTCAAATTTGACCCTTCCTTGTAAATTTCAAACACTTGTAACTTTTGCATATAGAGTCATTTTTAAATCTTTGTTTTTCAAAAGTTATTAGAAAAATGTAAGGAATCTGAATTTGCAATAAATTTTTACTTTAGACAAACTTTTTGGCATTTTTCCACACATTTGAAAATTTGGGCTTAAAATTTACCTTCACATTTGAATTTGGGATCTAAAAAGAACAAGTGTATTTTGAACCCAAGACCACGTATGTATTATCTCCTCTTGCGCCTTCGGGTGAACTTGACTGCACAATAAATACATGGTCTTGTTTTCTTTTTCTAGGAGGTCTACTTGGGGATTTGATGACTGTAACTCTTGTGTTCCGGCAAAGTATAAATATTGAGAGGTGAATCCAAAGACACCTCTCTTGGAAGTAGAATCTTGTCACTCTTGGCTAAGCCCCAAAGAACTTTATACCTTTGGGAAGTGAAGGTGGAGATTTGGGTTATTGTCTCCTCCTAGTTGTGTGGCATTATTCTCTTTCATCTACAAATTTGGGGCTCATTTACCTTGCATATATCGAGGATATTCCCTTAGTTGAACGTGTAAATCCTAGTTGAAACCTCAATAGGGATGTTGGTGTGTTTAATGTGCTTGATTGTTTAAAACCATCCCCATTTGCAGCCAAAAGGGGACACACCATCCAAATTTAAGCCTTAGAAAAAAAACATTGCATAGTTTCATTGTATATTTTGCATGTTTAAAACTTCAAAAATCCAAAAACATCATAAAATTTCAAAAAACAAAAAAAAGACATAAAGTTTGAAAACTCAAAACATCATAAAACATAAAAGTCCAAAAAAATTGAAAACTCAAAAACTCAAAACATTGCAAAAAACAAAAACAAAAACATTCTTATTTAATTCTAGTCAAGCTCTCCGCATCACTTCTCCTATCTATCAACTTCTTCATCATCCTCATACTTCTTATCCTAGTCACCTTCTTTATCATCCAAATCATTCTTCTAATCACAATCATCTTTAAACATTCTAATCGCCATCTCCTAATCATACACAACACTTCTAATCTCCTCCCTAATCCAATTCAATCATCCAAATCATTATTCTACATCCTTAATCATTCCTCCATGTCCTAATCATCCTTCCTCTTCACCTCTTAATCATCCTAGTCATCTTATTTATTCATCATCCCTTTCATCCTAATCAACCTTCTTAATCATTTCAATTATCCATCATAGCCATCATTTTCTAATAATATTCCTAATCAAATCCAACCATCCATATTCGTCCAATCATCCTTAATCAACATCTACATCCTAATCTATCTTTCAACTTCATCATCCTAATCACCCTTTCCTTTTCATCACATTCATCTTAATCACCCTTAATCATCTTAATCATCATCCATTATCATCCTAATTAATCCCTTCATCCTAATCACTTTATCTAAGTCACTCATATTCTTCGTAATCATCATATTCATATTTCATTCTATATTAATCATTCCCAGTCTTCTTAAATATCCTAATCATTCCTCTTATCTTAATCATCCTAATCAAAATTCACCTTCATAATTTTATATTAATCATCCTAACCTCTTCATTCTCATCCTAATCATCCTTCTAATCCACATCAACATCATCTTTCTTAATCCAATATAGCCATTTACCTTTCATCCAACCTAATCACATCATCATTCTTCTAATCCAATCTACTTTTCAACCTCATATCATTCTATCCAATCCTAATCCAATTCCTCTTCCTCTTCCTCTTCATCCATAACCGATCACTCTTTAGTTATACCCTTGTCTTCAAACATCCCTCATTTTTCTTCTAAAGTTCATCCATTCTTCATTGAAATCTTCACCTACATCACCTTCTAATTATATTTTTCATAAAATATTCTACTTTTGGCTTAGGAGCACCATCATAATCCTTGGAATTTACTCCTAGTTATATTTATCAACCCACATCCAACCACAGTCAAGATTAACCCACATCAAATCAAACTTCATCTTTCACACCATCAAGAATTTCATCTCAAATCTTAGGTTGAAAGATTTATCAAAGTGTTGCGTAGACCCTCATCATTAGAAAACATCTATTTGAATCATACTGCTTTGAGAACATCAGTATGTCTCAAGTAGTTAATTCTCTTAGTCATATCTTATTTTTCTTGGGATCATCAGTCTATCTCCAAGTAGAAGAAGATAACATCATCCAAATCAATCCTTTGTTTGCACCATCATAGGGTCTTGTTTCACCTAGGTTTGTCTCAAACCTTTAAATCCAAATCAAATCAAATCAAATCCAACCTTGAGGCCCTGCCCTCATATCCAAATCAAATAAAATCAAATCTAACCTCATATCCAAATCAAATCAAAATGAACCAAAATCAAAATCCTTGAGGCCTTGCCCTCTTAAATAAAAATAAATTCCAACATTGCTCCTAAGTCCTAAGTTCATATTTCATTCATCCTCAAATATTTCACTTCATCCACTCTTAATCTAAATCTTCGTCCACATCATCTTCTAATCTAATTTCAAAACCCCTCATTCAAACATCATGAATATAAATTGGTTTCATAAAATGTTTGAGAATTTTCAATTGTTAAACCCTAATCCTCATACCATACCTCCAATCCAACCCACCTACCAAATAAATACCCAACACATCATATCCAATCCCAATTCATCTACCATTTTGTATCCTTCCTCTACCTTTGATAAGGTAAATCCATCTCATTATCCCTCACCAACACATGATTCCCTCCATAGTCACCTTTCCCAAGAAATTCAAGAACTCCAAAATATTGTCCTAAGCCTACAAAATGGGAGTCAAAAGAAAACGTTTTCCTTTGAATACATATGTCCTTACCCCTTTCTCCAAATCCATAATCCCCCTCCCTCATTTAATACCAATCCTCCACATAATCCTAATCCTCCAAAACCCACATCATCCCCATCCCACAATAGCTTTTCCATTGACTGGATCCAAGGGCTAGCAGAAAAATATAGATCCCCAAATCAAGTTGTGCAATCATCCCAAGTCATGCACTAACCTCCATCCACCCAATTTTAAGCTTCCACCTCCTCCATCACATCACCCCCACAAGTCCACACATGTCAAGACCTTGTTCCAAAGCATGTTAATATGGATTCCTTTTCTCCACAAGATCAAAACATCCCTCCATATTATGACATTTATCCATCTTATGACACCTTTCCATATGAAGATCTTATCCTACCATATCAAGATCCACTTATCCTCCTTAACTCATCTCATGATCCCGTTCCTAATCAAGATCAAAACATCCCTTGCATTCCATCTATTAATGATCCCCTTCCATCTCAATATTTAACCTCCACTTACCCCCCACTTAATGAATTTATTCCATGTATCCAATCCGTTAATCCCCCTCCATGGAAAGATCAAATTACTCCATCTCATGATTCCATCTCCTCTATTTCATTGCATGATTCCCTTTCATCTCAAGATCCACTAACTCCAACACATAATCCTCCTCAAATTCAAGATCAAGTTCCCCTTCAAATCCATGTCATGATCCCAATCCATCTCAAGATATTATTATCCCTTCTAATCCCCCTTATGAGCCTAATACTCCACATGATCCTAATCCTCCACAAAATCCCATCACACCTATCCAATCCACCTCTCTTCCCCATTCACATGGACTCACATCTTGTGTTCAGAATAAAAAGTATCCCATTGGAAAAACAATGTCTCAAGATGTTGGTAAATCTTCTACCCCTTCCAAATCCAAAATACCTCCATATAACCTCAAATTTTCCCATCCCCCGTCCTCCAAATCCATTTTAGGCCCTTATCTCCAAAATTCCCTTCCTTCCTCGTCCCCATCTATTTTGGGTCCTTATGTCCAAAACTTTATTCCTTCCTCATCTATGTCCATTTTGGGTCCTTATATCCCAAAAACAAATCCTTCATCCCTTATATCCATTTTGGATCCTTACATACCTCCATCCACCATATCCAATTCCACCACTCCATAACCTCAAATCCATTATAAAGATTAACAAAGGCACACTATTAGAATAACTGAGAGGGGGTGAATCAGTTGGTTCTCATTTATCCTACAATCCCAAATTCTCCCAGATTTATATAACAACAATTTCAAATATATAAATCAACTTGGTGAAATGTAAACTGTAACCTCAAACTTTATTCATATATCGAGTAGCAGTAAATCAATACAGTGATTACTAATCAAAGAAGATAAAGTAATGTGTAAAGAAAAATACAATCCAAAACAATCATACACATTAACATAGATTTTTAACGTGGAAATCTTGTTGAGGGAAAAACCACTTGGGACAGTAACCCAAAATATTTCACTCTTCTGAAGTGAGCTCAGTTAAGAGCCAACCCTGTTAAAGGTTACAATGCACACTGTTAAATGTGACTTGGTTAGAGGATTTAAAACTAACAATTCTCTCTTGACCAATCATTCACTATGGGGTCAACAAGAAAACACTCAACATTCATTATAATTTCGTAATAAAGACTTTCACGTCCTACTCAATTAAGAGATTTATCTGTAACAATGGTTAAATTGATACAGTAATGATCTGACTCAAATACAACTTTGTTTGCAGATTTTTAGATCTATGCTAAGTACATAATACCTCTGATCAATTTGTTCAATTTAGTTCATCTGATTCTTCATACTCTATTTTTCTCAGTTAATGTTCTTTCTTCTGTCACTCGGTGATGTCTGCTGTGAAAGGAAACTAAGTGTGTAGAAAATAGTTCCCTATGCTAAACTCCCGAGAAGAGGATCATGCAAATTCAAATTTAACCCTTAGCAATTACAGAATGATAATACAATAACATGCATACATAGAAAAATGAGAATGACACAATGATTTACCCTAGGGAAAACCT
>MU227975.1:1636339-1654698 GCA_018584345.1 Thuja plicata | reverse complement strand
ATAGAAAAATGAGAATGACACAATGATTTACCCTAGGGAAAACCTTTCGGTAAAAAACCCCAGCACTCCAAAACCTGCACAATGTATTAATCAAAACTAATACTATTTACAATACACTTGCAATGCATGTTCTTTCAGGAGATAATCGACACTTAAAGACAAATTTGATAGCATAAAAACGTTCCAACAATACACTAACTTCTCTCAGATTCGCAACCCTAAAAAATGCTTATATCATGCGCTTCACTTTTTAGGGCAACTTCCAAAGGCAGCCATATTAGGGTTTTACCATTCTCTGAGAAAATAGGAACCCAAAAATTTTTTAGTTGCCACATGTCTTGCACGTCTTCACCTGTCATTGAAACTTCCACAATTAGCTCTTACAAATATTAATGACTGTCATAGGAATCCGTCATAACCGTTTCAATCATGATTACCTTACACATTGTCCAAAGTGCCAAAATTTGGAAAATATCAAATGTAAGGAAATATACAAGGTTGAGACACCTTATTCCTAACATGCTGAAATGCTTAGTTCTATCTTTAACCAGTTTGATCAGTCATGCATGAAATTTGCATGTGTGTGCATCATAACATCATGTGACTCATAATGAATCTCTTGTCTCTTATATAGACATCATAACTCACTTATTTTCATCCTTTAGAATTTTCTACTTAATCTCCATCGTTGGTTTTGCTGCTTTAAACCTCCCTCGGCAATTGTGTTAAATACATGTTTCCATCTTCGTCATCCGATCTTCCTTGAGTTTTCATAGTTGTTTGATCATCATAACAAACCTTATCATTTACCTTAGAATCATCAATTTGTTAGCTCATCATTTTAGTCAACCTTAGTTTGATTTAACTACTCAGTCAATACCATGATGTGTCAGTGATCCCTGGCTTGGTTAGCACTGTACTTGGTATATACTGTATTTACTTGGTGTTCACTATCTCTCGGTGTATACAGAACTCTTCAATTACCGACCACATAAGATTTATTTTTTCCAAATCTTCAAACCATAATATATGTTTGTTACCATAATGATACTCAAATAAGTTGACATCAATGACAATACATTAATTGGTAATGTTTTTCATCACATCTGTAACTCGATTGACTATCAACAAAATGACTTCAAACATACAATCAGTTGTAGTTCATCAATCTCGCCCTTTGGCATTGATGGCAACACAATATGAAATATGCAATATAAAATGTCATAGAACACCAAAATTTTGTTCTACAACTGCAAAATGTTGTAGCTCTCGCTAGCTTGAGTATATATATAAAATGTTTCAGCATTAAAAACTCATCATGCAGATTTGAGTCTTCTGTCCTTGAATCTCTTTGTAGATAGATATGTCATTTCTCTCCCTTTCTTTGTAGAATCTTCTTTCCCTTTAGTGGATAGATATTTCATTGAATCTTCTCTCCCTTTGACAAAAATGCCTTAAAAAAATAAATATACATCTCTTCAATAGCCAAAACAATATATGTGGTTTTCAGTGCAGTAGAATAAGTACCTTGCAGTGTACTGATATGTCTTTGTTAGTCCGGTTCATCTTTACATCAAAATGATTGATATTCTGATTTCATGTAGGTTGATGCAACCTCCTAGTCAGCTTAGTGACTGATAAACAAGGGACAAACCCCTAGTCTACCCCTCAAGTACTTGTTTCTCTTGTACTTGTTCCCTCAAGTAGTGATATTTGATAGATATATGCTTTGTCTTTGCATGCATCACAGGGTTCTTTGAAATATTTATTGCACTAGTATTATCACAATAAATTATCACTAGATCAGTGATCTCTTCATTCATACCTTTCAAAAGTTGTTTTATCCATGCAATGTTTGAACATTTTGCAACAGTAGCAACATATTTTGCTTCTGCACTTGACTGAGATATGCATCATTTCTTCTTACTTATCCAAGTAACTAATCTTTCTCGTATAAATAATTCTCCACCAGTAGTGCTCTTTCTATCATCAATATTCCCAGCTCAATCAACATCTATGTAAACTTTCAGTTTGAACTTGCCTTCCCTTTTGTACCATAGTGTATAATCTTCAATGTTCTTCAGATATCTAAAAATTCTCTTTACAACAGTCATATGTGATTCTCTAGGATTAGCATAAAATCTTGCAAAAATTCCAACTACATGTGCTATGTCTGGTCTTATGTGTACAACATACATCAACTTTCCAATCATAGATTTGTACAATGTATGATTTACCTCAGGTGCCTTATCTTATTTTTTCAATTTGCATCTTTTCACCATAGGTGTACCAACCGGTTTTAATTCTTCAATTCTGAATGTTTTCAATACTTCCTTGATGTATTTTGATTGATTAATGTAGATGCCTTCAGCCTATTATAAAATTTGCAAGCCAAGAAAAAAATTGATCTCTCCAAACATTGACATTTAAAATTCTTTCCTCATTTCATCAGAAAATGATGTGCATAGGTTATCATTTCCTCCAAATATAATATCATCAACAACAATTTTAGCAATAAGAGTCTTATCATCATTTCCTCCTTTCAAATACAAATTGTTGTTATCACTTGTTCTAATAAATCCAATGCTAATAAGATAGGAATATAGTCTTTCATACCATGCTCTTGGTGCTTGTTTCAATCCATATAAAGCTTTGTGTAACTTACATACCATGTTTGTCTGATTAGGATCAACAAATCCTTCAGGTTGTTCAATGAATACCTCTTCTTCTAGTATTCCATTCAAAAATGCAAATCTAACATCCATCTGATATACTTTGAATCCTTTGTATGCAACATATACAAGTAATATTCTAACTCCTTCAAGTCTAGCAATGGGGGAAAAAGTTTCTCCATAGTCAATACTTTCTTCTTGTGCATACCCTTTGCATACTAATCTTGCTTTATTTCTAGTTACATCTCCATTCTCATTCAATTTTTTTCTAAATATCCATTTGGTGCCAATGACATTCTTATCACTCGGTCTCTGTACTAATGTTCATGTTTTGTTTTAATGTATCTGCTCAATTTCTTCATTCATTACAATAATCCATTCTTCCTTTTCAAGTGAATCTGTAACATTTTTAGGTTCAAATTCACAAAGCAAACATGTGTTGTCTTTAAACGTACTTCACGTCATCATGCTAGCTCTTTTACCTCCAATAATTTAATTTTGTGGATGATGTCTTCTTACATATTTTGCAAGTACAGGTTCAATTCTTTGTTCTTCATTGTGTTCTCTAGTAGGTTCATTTTGTTCTTGATCATGATCTTCAATTGCAATATTTTCTTGATTCTCAGTTGGTGCCTCATGTTGCTCGGTAACATTACCTTGTTGCACTGTAACATTAGGTATTTTCACGGGCGAAGTGTTTGGTTCTTCAATGTAAAAAAATCTATTGTAATCTTCTGGTTCTTTTGTGCTTTCCTCATCATTCTTCTCAGCAAATTTATCAACTCTTACATTTGCACTTTCAATGATCTTGTCAGAAATATTGTTCAAACATTTATAATCTTTTCTCTTAGTAGAATATCCAAGAAATATTCCTTCATCACTTTTTGTATCAAATTTTCTATTTCGATCATATTTCAGAATATAACGAATTCCAAATATTCTAAAATAGCTCACATTAGGTGTATAACCATACCATAATTCATAAGGTGTCTTGTTTGTATCTTTCTTCAGTTGTACTTGGTTCAGTGTGTATACAACAATACTGATAGCTTCTCTCCAGTATGTTTGTGCAACATTCTTTTCAATTATCAGTGTTCTAGCACAATCCATAATTGATCTATTTCTCCTTTCAGCAATTTCATTCTACTATGGTGTCCTCAGTGTAGAAACTTGTCTCTTAATTCCATACTCATTAAAAAATTTAGTGAATTCATCATAAATAAATTCACCTCCTCTATTAGATCTCAAACACTTCAGCTCTCTACAGTTTCTTTTTCCACTTTAGCTTTGTATCATTTAAACATCTTAAATGCTTCACATTTTTTTTTTAAGAACATGACACTCATCATTCTAGAGTAGTCATCAACAAATAAAATAAAGTATTTGTCCCTATAATAGCTCTATGTCCTCATTGGTCCACATAAGTCTATATGAACTATCTCCAAAATATCATTAGATGAAAATTTATTGCTCTTAAAACTAGATTTTGACATTTTTCCCATTTGACAATTCTTGCACATTACATGGTCAGGTTTAGATAAGCTCGTAAGCCTCTAACTTTTATTTTCTTACTAATCTTAACCATGTTGTCAAAATTTACATGACAAAGCCATTTATGCCACAACCATACATCTTTATTATTATCCATGAAAAAGTAGTTTCAGCAGTGTCAAGATAGAATAGGTTACCTTTTGATTGTTCACTAACTTTCCTATTCCATCATAGATTCTATCTTTTCTATTTTCAAATGCAACTCGGTGACCTATGTTATTCAACTATGAAACACTCAACAGATTAAAATTAAGTCCTTTACCCAATATGCATTCTCACATTTGATTTGATCGTTCAACATTATAGTACATTTTCCTTTCACTTGACAGGATGTATCATTTCCCATTCTAATAGATCCACCATTATAATGCTCAAGAAATTCAAATTTTTCTTTGTCTCCAGTCATGTGATGTGTGCTTCCACTATCAATACCCCAAATGTCATGATTACTAACTTTAGAAATAAGTGTTGTTTCAACATACCTTTCATCTTCTTCTGAATCTTCTTTTAAAGCTACAAACATTATCTCAATATCTTCATCAGTGTCAGAATCAGTGTCATTATCTTTATCTTCAGGGATGTAACAAGCCTTCTTGCATTTGTCTTTGTAATCTCGGTTATTCTTTCTGTCATACTGTCAGTTTCTTCTGTGCTCTCGGTCATCTTTTTTTTTCAATAGATCTTTCATTTCTTTACAATTAAAATATATCAAAGGTAGTTTACCTTTATATCTCCCCTTTCCTTTGTGCAGTCTTCTAACCATTAATGATTCAAGTTCATCAAGTTCCTTATCATCACTGTCACTGTCACTGTCACTATTATTTCTTATCATGTGTTTGCTACCAGATTTACTAATTTTCAAAG
Organism: Thuja plicata; assembly: GCA_018584345.1. Taxonomy (NCBI): domain Eukaryota; kingdom Viridiplantae; phylum Streptophyta; class Pinopsida; order Cupressales; family Cupressaceae; genus Thuja; species Thuja plicata. The sequence continues at coordinate 1,649,611 of MU227975.1, read as the reverse complement.
TAGACATAAATGCAGATTCCATAGTAGGTACAACACTATTGTCAAAATTGTTCATCTCAAAATAAATCGATCTACTGACAAAGCTATCAACAATAATATTATTTCCAAGTGTTGCTCTCATTTCATGTATTACAGAGACTCTTATAGAATAAATATGCAATAAAGTTATAAGAGTCTTACACACAATAGTTTCTACATCAATAGTTCCACCTGCTCCTTGAATAACATTCACAACTTCTTTGAGTTGGGTGTTGTATTGTTTTATGTTATCTACTTCTTTCATTCTCGTGTCATCAAATTTTCCTCAGATACTTTCAGTTTTAGCTCTTTGTACATTTGCATCTCCTCCATAAACTAGTGTAATATTGTCCCACATCTAATTGGCTAAAGTACATGTCTTGATATCCTCAAATTCAGCATCAGTAAGTGAAGAAGCAATCTCTACCATTATAATGTTGTGTTCATGTTTCTCTTTCATTTGATTAACAGTCAAAGGTCCAGTAGGTAGGATGAATTCATTATCCAGGTATCTTACTATGTCATCTCCAATCCATGATAGGTATAGTCTCATTCTTCTCTTCCATATTGAAAAGTTCTCCTTTTTCAGCTTCGGTGTGTCTCTCTTATACGTCTTGTGATCTTTATCTTAAGTCCTTCAAAACTTTCCCTCTAAGCATTGTATGCTCTAATACCAATTGTTAGAATAACTGAGAGGGGGGGTGAATCGGTTGGTTCTCAATTATCCTACAGTCCCAAATTCTCCTAGATGTATATAACAACAATTTCAAATACATAAATCAACTCGGAGAAATGTAAACTGCAATCTCAAACTTTAGTCATATACCGAGTAGCAGTAAATCAATACTGTGATTACTGATCAAAGTAGATAAATTAATGTGTAAAGCTAAATAAAAATCCACAACAATCATACACATTAACATAGATTTTTAACCTGGAAACCCTTATAAGGGAAAAACCACTTGGGACTGGTAACCCAAAATATTTCACTCTTCTGAAGTGAGCTCGGTTAAGAGCAAACCCTGTTAAAGGTTACAATGCACACTACTAAATGTGACCTAGTTAGAGGATTTAAAACTAACACTTCTCTCTTGACCAATCATTCACTATGGGGTCAACAAGAAAACACTCAAAATTCATTAGAATGTTATAATAACGACTTTTACGTCCTACTCGGTAAAGAGATTTATCTATAACAATGATTAAAATGATACAGTAATGATCTTATTCAAATACAACTTTGTTTGCAGATTTTCAAATCTATGCTAAGTACATAATACCTCTGATCAATTTGTTCACTTCAATTCATCTGATTCTTCATACTCTATTATGCTCGATTAATGCTCTTTCCTCTGTCGCTCGGTGATGTCTACAAAAATGCTCAATTTTGTCTTTAACCAGTTTGATCAGTAGCGCATGAAATTTGCACATGTGCGCATCATAGCATCATGTGATTCATAATGAATCTATTTTCTCTTATATAGACATCATATCTCATTTAATTTCCATCCTTTAGATTTTCTTCTTAATCTCCATCATTGGTTTTGTCGCTTTAAACCTCCCTCAGCAGTTGTGTTAAAAACATGTTTCAATCTTCGTCATCCAATCTTCCTTGAGCTTTCATATTCATTTGATCACCATAACAAACCTTGTCATTTACCTCAGAATTATCAATCTACCATCTCATCATTTCAGTCGGCCTCGGTTTGATTTAACTTCTCAGTCAATACCGTGATGTGTCGGTGATCCCTAGCTCGGCTAGCACTGTGCTCGGTATACACTGTATTTACTTGGTGTTCACTATCTCTCAGTGTATACAGAAATCTTCAATTACCAACCACATAAACTTTGTTTGTTCCAGATATTCAATCCATAATAGATGTTTGTTACCATAATGATACTCAAATAAGTTGACATCAATGACAATACATTAACTGATAATGTTTGTCATCACATTTGTAACTCAGTTGACTATCAACAAAATGACTTCAAACATACAATCAGTTGTAGTTCATCAGACACGTCCTTAAATCCTTACAACATTCTCCCTCCATTATTCCATCCATAAACTCTCTAAACTATCTACCCTCATGGACCCATACCATTTCTATTGTAAGTAATTTGGATAACAAATCTAAAATGCAAAAAATCCAAAATCCACAAAAAATAAAGGATTAACATGTCTCATTTAAAAGCCATGTTCAAGAAAAGAAAAATGCGATCCAAAATAAAGAAAAATTCAAATGGCCACAAAGGCCCAAAAAGAAAAAAGAAAAAATCATGTGGATTCCCAAGATACTCATTGAAGCAATGCATCTCAAAGAAAAATGAAAATTGGCATCCAAAGCTTCTTCCACTCTTAAATCCTCCAATCCTCCATCTAAAAATCCCACATCCCCCAAATTCATTTTGAGCTCTTATTGACCAAAATCCACTATCCTAAATCCATCACCTCCTTCCTCTATTTTGGGTCCTTACATCCCAAAATCCACTACCCCTCGTCCACTACTCTACCACCCTTCAAGGTATGTGACAATTATGATCTTTCCAATTCCTCCATCCATTTATTCACAAGTCTTTCAACCTTCCATCCACTATCCACCAATCCTCCCCCATCCTTCCATCCCATTAATCCCATACTATACATAAAACATTATCCCTCCCCATCTCCCCTAATCCATTTTATCTTCCTTCCACAATCCTACCAACATCTATGAACATATATTTAAACTTTCTTGATAAATTGTTTTTTTTAAAAGACATATCAAGGAATATCATCCATGGAACTAGATGCTTGTGTCCTTCCTTGCACCATCTTCCTATCACCTATCCATTATACATCCATTACCTTCTCATCATCCCCTTGCACTCTATACTTGCGGGCAAGCTCCATCCATGCATATGCTACCACACATACCTTCCACATCCCCTATCCACCACCCACCATCATATCTAATTTCATCATCCTTTTCCCATCCTTGATCTTAACTATCCTATACTTTCCCTTCATCCATTTCCGCTATTGTTTCTTATTCAGTAGCCATCCTTGTTAGAAATAGGAAATGTCCTATTCTCCCAAGAACACCTGCATGCAAGACTGTCACAAACTAGAAGCAAAGACAGAAAAGAAAAGAATAGAGAGCTATGGCGGCCAAAAAGCCAGAGACATGATATTCATGTTGAAAGAAAAAAGCTTCTATATTATCAACAACAGAATACAATAATACAATCTCCTTAATGAAATACAAAGAGGTGAATCCTTATAAAAGGAATTACGAAACCCTAAAGAATTATAAGCTGCCTAAGTATAACTTAATCATAGAGTAGATAGACTAATAATTAAATGATTTAATTATTAGCTATACTAAGACTACTCTAACACCCCCCCTTAAGTGTAACTTAGGGAGAAGCAAAACAGCTAAAGACTACTGCAGAAAGAAGGAAAGATGGGTCCCGGCAACAAGGCCTGATCAGGTACCCAAAACAAGAAATAAACTAGATGAAGGAAACTAAGCCTTCAATCTAGGGAAAGTCCCAGAGAGAGGAACAAGAATGAGCAAGAAGCATCTCTGAAGCATGGAACTGTAAACTCTGTCAGAAGAAACTGCTGGAACCCCCACTGAAGTACATGACTAGGTAGAGAAGACAATGTTTGAAGAGCTGATCAATCAAACCAGGAAGCAATAGAACCAACAGGTGAACCCCCCATAATGCTGAACTGGGAGAGGTGACAGGAACACTGAAATGCAATGCCAGAAAATATTTGCAGAAAGTAGAATCAGGAACACCAACAGTGCAACAGAAGTACAAACATAGAATAAAGGGTGGTGTCACCGACACACAGCATGGGTTAATGTCGTGGAAGGTACGCTCACTTGACAAAGGTGGATGCGCCTAAAATGGAATAAACATCATAACCCCCCATGGCACTTTATAACAGAGTGCGAGTACAAAAACACACAAGGTGTACAAGATCCCAGATATATAGAAGTAGGAACTTTATGTCAGTGCATTTATAGAATAAAGATGCATCAGAAGAAGCATACAGGCTCAAAAGTCAGAAAGAAGAGTGAGCCAGAAGTACAGTAGAAGAGATCACAGGACCTGTAAACCCAAGCAATCCACCAGAGTGTATAAACTGCCAAACTCAGAGGAGAGAAAACTTGAAGTAGAATCTAGAAAAAATACCTCTGCCACTGAATAGTTCACTGAACCAGCTTTCTGACGATATCTGGTTTGCCAAAAATGGAGTCCGGATGAGCCAGATATGACTCCCGGAAGGCAAAAACACATATTAGACTTCAACAGAAAAAAATGCTAACAAAACAGCAGATCCAAAAATCCAAATCACCATAGTCGGAAAGAGCTTGGAAAGAGATTTTTGACGATATAACAAAGTCCAAAAAAGGCCTTTGTATGCTCCAGATAGAGAGAAAACAGTGATGAGGGCCCAAAAAAGCTCTAAAATTCAAGTTTTAAGCCCCAGGGGCTAAAAAAAATGGGCCCTCGGGCGCATGGCGCGCGCCGGGGGCTGAGCCAAAGCCCCTGGTCTGCCATGTGACCAACCGTGAGGCTTAAATACCCGCGGGGACTGTCAAAAAATCTTCCACCGGCGGAGCGGTGACCGGCGGAGGTCGGGCAGGGCAATGGCCGGGCGGCGGGAGCTGTGTAGGGCACCGGGCGGTGAGGGCCGTGGAGGGTGGCGCGAGGGCCGCAGAGCATGGCGGAGCTGGTGGAGCAGACTGGGGAAGCAACAGGGGCCGCGGGGTGCACAGGGTGGCGGGCCAGAGCGGCGGGGGAGGCCGGGCATCAGAGGTCGAAGGCTGGCAGAGCGGCGGGTTCCGGAGCAGCAGGTTCCGGAGATAGCACGGGCCGGTGGAGCTGGGGCTGGAGGTGCCCGCAGCCAGTGGCGGTGGTGCGGCGGCGGCACCCCAAAAAAAACACTAACTGCATTTTTTTTAAGCATTTTTTTTTTGAAATTTTGCCAATCCTGCCTCGTTTCTTGTGCCCGTACAGCCCTGGGAGCCCAAAATATTTCACCCAGAAGCTCCAGTGTCCAAAACGGATGAGCTTTATATAGATTCTAGGGTTTTTGGGTCTTCTGGACGCAACCGTGAGGTCGGTTTTGGTCCAAAGTGCCTCAAAAAATAAAGACCCCCCAGATCCAATAAAAAAATACCGAAAAAACTTCTGAAACCCTCTGTGCTTCAACAAAACAAGAACAGCGAACAGCAGGAGAGCTCGGATACCATGTTAGAAATAGGAAATTTCCTATTCTCCCAAGAACACCTGCATGCAAGACTGTCACAAACTAGAAGAAAAGACAGAAGAGAGAAGAACAAAGAGCTATGGCGGCCAAAAAGCTAGAGACATGATATTCATGTTGAAAGAAAAAAGCTTCTATATTATCAACAACAGAATACAATAATACAATCTCCTTAATGAAATGCAAAGAGGTGAATCCTTATAAAAGGAATCACGAAACCCTAAAAGGAAAACCCTTAAGAATTATAAGCTTCCTAAGTATAACTTAAGCATAGAGTAGATAGACTAATAATTAAATGATTTAATTATTAGCTATACTAAGACTACTCTAACAATCCTCTATCCATTATCCCACATAACTCCACCCACTTTGCCTATATTTGATCTTGACATCCTATCCATGTACTCCATCTCATAATCCTTGTCTTATACATTTACTCCAACCCCTTTCTATAATCCTATATAAGTCCATCCTCCTTTCCATATCTTTGATCTTGGTTATCCCATCCATTTCCTCCATACATTATCCATTATCATATTCTTTCCATATCCTCTGTATCCTTGTCCCCTATCCATATAATCCTTCATCCTATCCAAATCCATTGCACTTTCATACCATTTCTCTTCCTTACAAAACTAGAGGCACTCAAATATCCATACATGTTTTGGACAATACAAGCCTGTATCCCCTTCATTCATATCCTTTATACACTATCCATAAATCTCACTCACTTTATCCACCATCTCTCCATCCTTCATCCTCTCGTATGGGGGCATCCTTTGAAACATATTTGTTGGATCCTCATCCTCTTATTTACCATCTTTTAGTCCACCACTCAAATCCCTTACATATCATCATTCCATTTCATGCATCCTTTATCTCCCATTTTCCCATCCTTCATTTTCCTACTGCTAGTGTGGGGCATTTGGCTCCTTTACCACATAGTTCTTGAACATCCATCATTTAATCACACATATCTTTCCATTCAATATTACCTATCCATTCCATACATCCATCAATCTCCCATCCAAGCCATCTCCACCATTCCTTGGTTCTCCCTTATCATTGGTCCCAATTCATTTCACCCTTCATCCATATTCCAATTCAATTCTATCCCATTCATTTATCTTATACTCTAATCCATTCATCTCCCATTCTACCCAATTCATTCCTCTTATAATCAACTCCATTCTATCCAATCTATTTATCTGATAACCCAATCCATTCATATTCCATTCTATCAAATCTACGTATCTTCTAATCCAATCCATTCATCATCACTTCAATCCAATTCATATATATTCTAATACAATCCCATTCTATCCAATCCATTTATCTTCTCATCCACTCTATCTTATCTTCTTATCTTCCTTCTTATCCAATTCAATCTATTTCATCTTCCTTCCTATTTAATTCAATCCATTTCTCTTACTTTCATCCTTTTCAATCCATTTCATCCTTCTTTCAATCCATTCTACCCCATCTATTTATCTTCTAATCTTCTAAATTCTATCATATTCTCCAATTCCTCTTATCTTCCAATCTCATTCTATCCAATCCATTTATCTTCTCATCCACTCTATCTTATCTTCCTTCTTATCCAATTCAATCTATTTCATCTTCCTTCCATCCTATTTAAATTTATTATATTTCAATCCCATTATATCTGATCCATTTAACTTGTCATCCACTCTATCTTATCTTCTTATCTTCCTTCTTATCCAATTAAATCTATTTCATCTTCCTTCCATCCTCTTCAAATTTTTTATCTTTCAATTCAATTTCATCCAATCCATCCCTCTTCCATTCTTTGTATCTTCTATCCAATCAGATTATCTTCTCATCCACTCTATCTTATCTTCCAATATTCCTTCCTATCCAATTCAATATATTTAGCTTTCTTCCATCCTTTTCAATCCGTTTCATCCTTCTTCCAATCCATTCTACCCATCCATTTATCTTCTAATCCTCTAAATTCTATCGTATTCTCAAATTCCTCTTATCTTCAAATCCCATTCTATTTAATCTATCCAACACATTTATTCCTCCTTCCAATATTCAATCCATTTATTCCTCCTGATCCATTTTATCCTTCATCCATCTTCCAATTCAATTATGTCCTATTCATTCCTCTCCTAATCTAATTCCTTCCAACCTTCAATCCATCTTATCCTCCAATCATCTTATCTTCCACTTCCATTCTATATAATTCCTCTTATCTTCCTCCCCTCTTATCTAATCATTTATCCTCCTTCCCATCCATTCCTCCAAAAATCTCAAATCAGTCCAATCAAGTGCAATCAATCCTAATCCAATAAATCCAATCTTGTAATCTAGCACACAAATCCTTAATCAAATCATCGTATTGATCCAAATCATATGACAATCCATTGCCCAATTTTTCAAATCATCATCATGGGATGTATCCTTCCCAATCTTTTGGATGTGCATTGTTCTTATCATTAACTTTGTCATCCTCAATCAACCATCATCAATCAATCAATCAGTTTTCAGCTTGACTAAGGGCAAAATTGTGGTTTTCTTTTGGTTTATGTGCATTCTTATTTTTTGCTTGTCTAAGTTAGTATTTTTGTATTTATTGTGGTCTTTTAATCCTATTGTCCCAAGGAATAATATTCTTCCATATCATGGTGTCATAAAGCATACGATTGTATTTGACCCCTTTTTAATCACGTACTTGACACATTGTGATCTTGGTTCCCCATACCTTCTTGCATAGTGTCAAGTACAATATCAAACTTTGGTTTCTCACACCATTGCAGAATGACTTTCATTAATTTTTCCTTCCTAATCCCTATCATTTTCCCTTTCCTTTCACATTCCTATCCATTTCAAGAGCACACTTGTGCTCTCCAAACCTACCTGTCCTCTCAAGGGGGCATACCACTCCTTCCTTGTCATCCTTCCTCATCCTCTAATGATTGGGGCATCATGCTACTAGTCTTAACCCTTTTATCCATTATGTTTTAATCTTCTTTGATCCAACATCATTTCACGATGCTACATCAAAGAGGGGAAAAATGTAGACACTAAAATCTGTTTATTACCCTTATCCTAACCAAATTAAATAGATATTTATTATTTATTTAATAATCCTTATCCTACCTTTAATTAAATAAATTTACATTTATTTAATTAAGAATCCACTTTATCCCTATCCTTGATTAAATAAATTTACATTTATTTAGTTTTATCGTATCTCATTTCCCTAAAGTTTAATTAATTCCTAAATTAATTAAACTAACCAAGCTTGTCCCCTTTTCTCCCACTTGGAAATAAATATTATATTTAATTATATTTGAGCACATGGCTCCTAACTTTAACTCTCACCTAACCTCACTTCCCTAACTTAACCCATCTTTCTAACCAAACCAACCATCCGCTTAATCACTTCCTAATCATTTGCACAATCTTAATCATGGGATTAGCAAACCCAAGTCACATATGATTCTTACACTCTCTTACACACATCTTACATAAGCCTTACACCCTTACATCTTTTTCCCCCTTCATATGTGAACTCAACCTTGATCCGTCACTTTCCAAAGTTGTTCACACATGTGTGACAAACTTTGGTCTTCTCACCCTCTTACACCTCTTACACCTTGTCATTGAATCATCACTTTGAAAGGTTTCTCACACATGTGTGAGAATATTTCCCTCTTTGAATGGTCAAAACACTAATCCACTTGGCCTCCACCTCATGGACACATCATTGATCCTGAAGAATCTTATCCCTTCATCCAACTTTGAATCTCAACTGTCCATTTCCCTCAAAATCTTATAAAAGGAGAGCCATCTCTTCATCTTCAACAACCACTTTCATCACATTGTTATGTTGCAGGATTGTGAGAAACCACATACCTCTCCAACACAATCAACAACTCTTCATCTTCTTTGGAGGTTTGCATATTATTGAGTAGTTTAGTCTTGTTTATCATTTCCATTCAATTATATGCATGTTTACTTCCATATTTTGAGGTATTCATAGGATATGTTAGGGTAAGCTTAGTTTCTTGAGTTTATTCTTTTAGTTACATTTTTCTGAAATACAAATATAAATATATATAATGATGATGCAAAAATGACTAAAGATTAGGAATGTCAAAAACATTGATCTGCAAGAACAAACAATTGCAAGAGATCAAGTATGCATTAAAACTAACCAATATTTAGGAGGTTTGAGAATGAGCAAGAGGGGTAAATTTATAGTTGTCCTTGATTGGAGAGCACAATATAGGAAGAATGTGGGATTATAGGAGTTAGCTAGAGGTGGTTGAGAACTAATTTATCCCACATTCTATAAGTGGGTGCAAATGGTGAAATTGGAAAGGAGATAAACAGTATGGTTTAGCATAGCATATGGTAAGGTGTTGGAAATATGATGAGTTTAAGGATTTATTAACTGTGTGTGTGTGTGTGCGCACGCGCATGCGCATATATATATATCAGTGAAACTTATAAATATGATAATGAGATAGTAATAATTAATTAATCAAATGGACAATAATATCCACTTAATCAATAGAAGAATTAATGTTAGATATAAGGACAATTTTATGTCTACATTTTGCCCCTCTTTGAGACAATGTGGTCTATCGCATTGTTTCAAAGAAAAAATGATCAGCTAATAAATGCCCCAAAGATATCTTGATATGGATAAATGATAGATATGATATTCCCCCTCAAGAGATGGATCAAATAGAGTGTGAGAAGATCTATCTCTTGATCAATTACGAGAAAATATTTTATGATTGATATTGCACAAGTGATTAAGTTGTAATGTACATTTGATGAAAATGTACATTGGATAAGTGGAACTAAACAATTAATGGAAATGATCAATAGAGGCAAGTTGATAAGTTGATTAAACTTATTGAGATTGAGATTGATGTTGGCACAAGATAAATTGGTACAATGATTGATTGATTCATCAAGGGGTGATGTGATTCCAAGAAACGGTTTGAAAACCCAAAAAAATTGATTCAAGAGACATATATCATATGGATAAAGTAATTGAATGCTCCAATGCAACAAGAACGAAGAAGAAAATAATTAAGATGGGAAGATGATGGAAGAGATGAATTATGAAAGAGGAGTATATGATGAAAGATGCAAATGATGAAAGAGGAGATGCAAGTGATGAGAATTCTTTTACTTTTTAAGAGCTAATATCATCATTGACCTTATTATGGCAACTAGATGAACTCATCTACACATAGAAAGATCAAAATGAATCAACATACCCATTGTGTGGAGGAAAACACATCAAATAGTCAAGGAATGCCTCAGTTCACATGAGACTCATACGTCCTCGATGATCTTAGAAAATCATGTCCTAAGATGATTCATCATATTACTAAGAAACAATCCAAAAATAGTAAATAACTAAACATGCTCCATCCTTGTCTTTCTAGGCAAATACATCCTAGAGATAAGATTTCTAATCAAAGACATCCGGGAAAAGGTAAAATACATGTCACAAAAGATAAAATAAAAAAATAATCTGAAACCCCAAAGGAAATGAGAAAGCATCATGTTTCATGTCGAACTAATCTTTGTCACAAATTATATTGTTGGTTTCATAGGTTGATAGGATGTTGTTATGTTTTCTCAATCTTAGTCTCATGTTGCCATGATTTTTTTGAATCCCAAAGTTATGTATTTTTCTATAGTGAAATCCATCCACGAGATGAATATTTCTATTATGAAGCGAGGCGGAGTGATACGATTGATGGTGCAAGTGAAACTTTATTATAGTTTGTGAGCAAAAAGATAGAAAAAAACATGATAGTCCCTCTGACCGTGAGATGCCAATTATTCCAATCCATTATTGTAGTCAAGGATATTGCCCCAATGAAGGAACGAATGGCTATGCTGAGAGAAAAATGTATGCAAGTGCGAAAAGTGAAACAACCCACAAGCCATGGTGAGGGTGGAAAGGTTATATGAAGCGAAAGGAAAATGGAAGCGAGATGGAAAATCAAGAAGAATCCTAAAAGGAGGAGCAAAGTCATTACACATAGTGTTGGTTTCCCATTTTTCACCATGGTACATATCTAAGGTGCCACTGAAGTAATTTTCAACAGTGGAGAAAAATTTTATTACTTTTGATTTTTTCTCTTTTTCATTTTTTTAGGACTTTTTATGATTTTTATATTTTTCAGGACTTTTTAAAGGAGATTACTTGAAATGATCAAGTATACAATCTGCAAAGGTAAATACTATTCATGGGGTCTGTAAGAGGTTCATCCTCAGGTGTAGCCAACTAGTATGCCCCTGAGCTATATGAAGCAGTAATGATAAATGGACCAAAACAATTGGGTTCAAACTTGCCCTTTTTTCTCTATCTTGTTCATTTTTTGAATTGTCCTTAAGGACACAATCACCAATTTCAAATGTTCTTGATCTGACTCTATGATTGTAACTTCTGCCCATTCCTTGTTAGCATGCTTTGAGGTAATTAAATGTAGTCTATTTGTGTTCATCAAGTATCTCTAATTCATGCAAGTCATCATCACTGATCACTTTATGCAAAGAGACTTGTAATGAAAGTAACTTGACCTCAATCGTCAAGATAGTTTTAGAACCATAAACTAGGGCATATGGAGTGGTGTCAATGGGAGCGTGGATACTCATGTGATAAGCCCACAAGGAGGGGTTCAATAGGATATTCCAGTCACGACCAACCTCATTGATCATTTCTTTTAGAATTTTCAGGATATTTGTATTAGAGGCCTCAGCTTGGCCCTTACCTTGAGGGTATTGTATTGTAGAGAAATGGTGTTGTATGTGGAGTTTATCACAGAGTTTACAGACATCTTCATTTTTGAAGGGACTACCATTATTTGTGATAATATAAAAGGGGACACCATACAGGAAGATGATATAGTTGAGGATAAATGTAGATATTTGCTTGTCAATGATATTTGTTTTTTATTAAGGTAACAGCGGGTTTTGAAGGGGCCTCGAAACCCTGTACACAAGAGGAACTTAAGATATAGCAATAGAAGTTCTCATAACCCAAAAAAACCAGCTAAATAGTGATGACATTATTTTGCCATTAGTATACTCAGTGAAAAACATTGACAAAGCATTACCGGCAAACAGCAAGCATTACTGGCGAACCACAAGCAGTACCGGTGAAATGCAAGCATACCCGACAGAACAAAGATTTTCAGAAAAAATACTAATTATAAAAGTGACAAGCATCACCGGTGACCACAAGCATCAACGGCGACCACAAGCATTACTAGAGACACAATTTTCAGAACTAACGTGACAAGAACAGAAAAGGCATACCCGATGACAAGTTCAAGAAAGGAACACCGACGACCAAGAAAATTGACCATCAGAACCGACAGACAAATAAAGAACCCGCAAATTGTGGATCTGATTTTTACACGACGGATAAAACAATGTAATTCTATTTATAGAGTTTTTATTTGTTTTAAATCATAATTTGATGGTCATGCAAGCTTTATGTAAATGCTTTAAAGCATCGTAACGGATCTAAAGCATATCTAACTAAAGATCAAGGTCAAGTTGTAAACCTTGGATCTAGAGTTAACTTGTGATGCATGAATCAAGAATTGAATCTAAATTAGTATAAATAGATGTTCATACTCAATTGTGAGAACATGAATTCTTTATTAATGATAGCCACGAAGAGCATCTAAGGAGTAGAAGGCAGAATTCATGCAAAGAATGGAAACAGAATACATCAGTTATCAAGAACACAGAGAGGCTACCGATGAGCAGATAAAGGTATTATTCAATCATGGAAGGATGATTACTTATATGTATGAAGCTTTATAGGATCTGTTATCAGCAATTGAATATTGCATTTATCATCAGATCAAAGACTTATGTAGTTACATTCTAACAAGTGCATCACATCTAAAATCCTTTTGTAGAAGGTGGACTTAACCGTTCTTTCCAAATCTCTTAACAGAGTGCACACTTAA
>MU227975.1:1602062-1613165 GCA_018584345.1 Thuja plicata | reverse complement strand
TACTTTATTTGTGCAACATAGGATAAGAAGAAAAGTGGGGATTTTTTATTTAAATAAAAGAGGAGGAAATTCCTTTTAATTAAATAAAGGCTTAGGATAAAGTAATTTTATTATTTAATTAAAAGAGTTTTTAATTAATTAAAAGAGAGCATATTCTCTTAATTAAATAATATTTTTATTTTTATTTTTTCTCTTTTAAATTAAATAAGGCTCAAACCTTAGGAAATATTGAATTGATTATGATTTGATCAAGGAAATTGATATAATTGATATTGTTGATATTTGAAAATATTGATTCAGGGATTTGATAAATTGAGAAATGGGGTCCAAAGTCTAGGCGACCATTTTAGGGTGCATACACATACTAATACACTCAGTATGTTGCACATATCATATTTTTGATACTAATGTCAAAGGGGGAGATTGATGAAATTATTTTTCCATTAGTATACTCAGTGAAAAATATTGACAAAGCATTACCGACAGACAACAAGCATTACCAGCGAACCACAAGCAGTACCGGTGAAATGCAAGCATACCCGACAGAACAAAGATTTTGAGAAAAAATACTAAGTATAAAAGTGACAAGAATCACCGGCGACCACAAGCATCACCAGCAACCACAAGCATTACCGACGACACAGTTTTCAGAACTAACCCGACAGGAACAGAAAAGGCATACCCGACGACAAGTTCAAGAAAGGAACACCGACGACCAAAAAAACTGACCATTAGAACCGACAGACAGATAAAGAACCTGCAAATTGTGGATCTAATTTTTACACGACGGATAAAGCAATGTAATTCTATTTATAGAGTTTTTATTTGTTTTAAATCATAATTTGATTGTCATGCAAGATTTATGTAAATGCTTTAAAGCATCCTAACGGATCTAAAGCATATCTAACTAAAGATCAAGGTCAAGTTGTAAACCTTGGATCTAGAGTTAACTTGAGATGCATGAATCAAGAATTGAATCTAAATTAGTATAAATAGATGTTCATACTCAATTGTGAGAACATGAATTCTTTATTAATGATAGCCATGAAGAGCATCTAAGGAGCAGAAGGCATAATTCATGCAAAAATCAGAAACAGAATACATCAGTTATCAAGAACACACAGAGGCTACCGATGAGCAAATAAAGGTATTATTCAATCATGGAAGGATATTTACTTATATGTATGAAGCTTTATAGGATCTATTATCATCAATTGAAGATTGCATTTATCATTAGATCAAAGACTTATGTAGTTGCATTCTAACAAGTGCATCACATCTAAATCCTTTTGTAGAAGTTGGACTTAACCGTTCTTTCCAAATCTCTTAACAGTGTTGCTAAAGCTTCAAATGAAGTAGATCTTAATAGGTCTCCACTGTAATACTCCTAATAGGGTAGGTCATCAGAAGTGACCAAATGTAAGCCTTAACCGGCCCCTTCTTATCTGCAGATAGTGAAGTCTTGTGGGTAACAATCCCCACCACAATTTTTACTTTCTTAATAGGAGTTTTCTGCGATATCATATCTTGTGTCATGTGTTATCTATTTTCATGAATGTTTATGTTATGGTTACATACTAAAGAATTTATGATATGATTGCATATGCATAAAGAAAGATGAACAGTTAGATAAGACAATTTACAAACTGATGATTAAGGGTTAATGGGCTAACCAAAGAAAAATTTTAGAGGTATTGATTCACCCCTCCCCTCTTAGTACATCATCTCAAATATAATTCCAACAAATAGAAGGCCTAAGAGAAGCACACACTATAAAAAACACAAAAGAGACAACTCCCAAAATGCAACAAAAGATAGAGTAGAGGGGTACAATTGTAGGAAGAGAGAGAACTATCCTTCTGTTCCCTTCATATGGGATCGAAGGGTCATATCAAAAGAGGAAGAGGACCTTTTAAGATATTTGTGTTTAACAGTAACCCAACCATCTTCCATTCTAGCAGCCTCCTGCCAGCTCACACTAGCACCCAACAAAGGAAAAGAATCCTCCAATGACACTTCTAGTATAGGGCCAGCTTTAGCCCCAACCGGAAATCTAGTAAGAGTAGTCTCATCTGAACCAGAGTGATGAGATACCAAAACACCAGCAGAGTCGGTCGAACCACCAACCAAGGACTCTGGTGGTACCTTAAATTTTGATAATTTAGAAGTCCTAATCCATTATCAAGAATCATGTTTCTCCATAAAAAAAAGGATCAAAGAAAGGAAGCTTTATGACACAAATAAATAGAACTAACTAATCAAAGCCTTCAAAAAATGCTGGAATTTAGACCTGCTACAAAGATTATTTCGACAAAGGATAAAGATAGTTGAATTTTAAAAATCTAAAAATGACCCAGTTCGGGAAATCAAATTTCCTATCTCCAACAGAAATATTAGCTTTTCACGAGGTATTTTGGATTTTCTACCAAAGCCAAATCCAAAAGTTAGGTAGTTATTTTTTAGTTAGTTTATTATTTTTTCAAAATAATTTGTAATAAGAGTTGTGTCTTTTCACCCTAAAAAGGTGTGAAAGCCACTCAAACACATATATATACATAATGTAAAATGTAAAGACAGACAATACAATAATAATACAATTTCACATATTTGGATAGTTTTGGATCAACAAGTATAACATGGACCTAGATGTACTATTTCTTTAAAATCAATAAAGATAAGTCTTTTTTCTTCATATATGCAATTGTTTCATTAATCATTTTACAATTAGTCCCTCAAATAAACAATTAGAAATTCTTCAAAGTGATAGTTTGATGTGGATGCTTCTTGATTTGATTCAATATAGTCTATATTTTCAATTGGTTTTCTCATTTTGCATGGTTAAATTCTGTTGGTTGAGGCCTCAACTAATTGGACTGTCATCTGAGAAGTATTACCCTTTTGAAATATCTCTGAATTTGTTTTAGGTTGCATGTACATTCCATAACACCTTTGAAGTGATAAGTTTTCTTGTAAAACTATCTCTGAGGTTGAACATAATATTGGAATGATAGTGACTCTATTGCCCATGGTTGATTAAGGCAATGGTCTTTCTTGCTTATTTGGATTATAGTTATTTAGTTCATTGTTTATAGTTTTGTGATATCTTATCTATATGTTCAATTTAAGTTATATACACATTTACTAAACATTCTTTCAATTACTTAAAGTATTTCAATTTACAGTTCATGATATATTGCTTTCAGTTAGATTTCTTTCAAGTGCCTTGCCATACTTGAGAGAGAAGGTTGAAGTGTTACTTATCTGCTATAAAAAGCCTTGTAACTTGAAGGATAAGTCAAGGTATAGGCATATCAGCCTTGGTTTTGTAGAGCCAGAATTGCAAAAGTTCCAACCTTGCCTTGCTTGTGACTTGTTAGTTGGCCAAATCACTTGGGTTTTCAAGCATTGGATTGAAAGGTCCATAGGAAATCCAATCTATTGATTTGAGCACCAATAGACTCATCATCCACTAGTAAAGAAAAAGTAGGATCAACCCCAATAGGCATAGATCCACCAGTGGATCCATCGGCAACATCCTCTAGTAGAGAAAGAGAAGAATCGCCACTAGAAGGAACAACCCCAACAGATGCAGAAACCATACCAGAAGGCTCCAAAGGCGCAATAGGGGCATCAGAGGATGAACAGGATTATCCTTCATCCCAGGAATAGAGGAACTTTTCCTGACTGAGTAATGTTTTGAGGAAGCACCCTTCCATTAAGAAGGAGATGATTTATTTTTCTTGAATTCCAAGCCACATTGAGCAGAGATGTCTCTAGTTTTAAAGCATTTACAACATCTGAAGGGAATACCCCTGTAGTCAAGTTGTTGGATCCATGATCCTAAAGTTGATTCAATTTTGATTTCAATTGGAAGACCCTATGAAGTGTCAAGATCAATTAAAATGCAAGCAATATTAAAATGGTAAATGTTGTAGGAATCATGAGACAACATCAAAAAGTCCCCCAAAGCCTCGCCCACTTCCTCTAGGACAAAATCATGCCAAAGATGAAGAGGGGGATTAGGGAGTATAACCCAAATAGGGACCTTGCTAAAGACTTTTGTTGAAGGGTTAAAATCCTGGTGACAAGGTTTTTCCATAAGCATAAATTTTGCATCCTCCTAGCAAAAAAAGTGATCACAAAGGATGTTGGTTCTATCCGCAACAATATCAAATGTTGCAAAGAAAACCCCATTTTCCAAAGGAAAGATATGAACAGTACCTGAAATCAATGGTTCCCACTTGCGAGTGACCCATTCATGCAATAGGGGGATGGTAGGCAAAAATCCCCAAAATTGGAAAATCAGACCATGAGATTTAAAAATCTCTATGTTTTTCTCCAAATACCCTTTAGCCTTAGAAGAAAGCTTAACCGATAGAGAGCCACACATAGGAACCAGAGTAACCCTAGAATCACTCCCATCACAAGAAGGCTTAGATAAAATATTTGCAAAAGACTCCCCTGGACCCTTTGAGACCATAGCAGAGGAACCAGAAGCACGAATAGAAGGAGAGCCTGCCAGTGAAAATGGAACGACTTCAATCCATTTTTGTGAAATATTCAATTGAAGTAATAATGTATTTATGGCCATTGGAAGAAGGCAAATGAATTTTACCTTCGAGGATGAGTCCCCACTGATAGAAAGACTAAGGAGTAGTAAGTGATTGTAATTCTTAAGCAAGTGTATGTATTATCTCTCCATTTATTTGTCATTTCTTGTATTTCTTAACAAACTAGTAGGCATATTTTTCCATAGTAGGCCAGTCATAACCAGTGCATTAAATTTTCTTAGCTAAGGTAGGACCACTAGAATGTACCCCACATATACCCTCGTGCACTTCTCGTAAGGAAGTGTTGGTCTCATCACGCTCAAGAAATCTAAGTAAGGTAGCATCAAGACCCTGATGATATAAGGTATCAACTAAAATGACATAGTGAGAAGCTCAGCATCTAAATTTTTTACGAGAGTTATTGGAAAGGTCAGATGTTAAAATATCAGCTCGTAGATAAGCATACATATCTTCATACCATTGGTAATTAGGACCAATGATAAGGAAAATCATCTCAAATTAGTGGAAATTATAAGTAGGTTACAAGAGTGGCTCCACCAAAAACTCACAAAATGCATGCTACTGGGCATTTCTACAAGTGATGTTATAGTCGTCATGGCATCAGTTGCTCTGTTACTATCCCTAGGAATTCACTCAAAGGCTATTGATATAAAATAGGCTTTAAATTCATCCAGCATTCTTTTATACGGCATCACATTTTCATCTTTTGTTTTAGAATTATCATTGACCTATTTAATCATGAGTTGAGTCACCAACAACACATACTCGTGAATTTTCCACTGCATAGCTATATGGAGTCTCATAATCAATGTTTCATATTCTGCAATATTGTTTGTACATTGAAATTGAATCTTATAATATTTTGGTATACAATCTCCTTGTGGTGTGACAAAGAGAATGCACAGAGAATGTCAGTGCCAAAACCAATTTGTGTGAAAGAGCCATCAAAATACAAGGTCGAAAGGTGTGTAGATTCCACATTGAATATTGATGTATAAAGAAAATATGTTATAAGTGGATGATCATCTTATATAGGAGTTTCTTCTAATTGATCTTCTATAGTTTTTCATTTTATGGCTTTTATTTAGACATATTCAATGTCAAATTCACTCAAGATCATTGACCCATTTGGCTAACATCCCTATAAGTGTTTCTTTTTGTAAGAAGCGTTTGAGAGGACCTCTCTTTGCAATGAGTTTTTTTTTATGCATGAGCATGTAATGAAACAACTTTTGTGAAGAAAAAAATATGACAAGAAAATCTTTTCCAATAGGATTATAATTTAATTCATAGCCCACTATAGTATGACTAATATAATAGATAGCTTGTTCTTTTCCATTTGTGTCATGTTTTCCAAAAGTGCCCCTAGTTTTGTGGTAGTTGTTGATATATAAAGTAGAAGGGGTTTGTCATCCATATGAGGTACTAAAACTAGTGTTGACATCAGGTACTCTTTGAACTGTTTGAAAGCTTGTTCACACTTGTCATCCCATCTGAATGGAACATTTTTACATAATAGATGTTGAAATGGATGACATTTATCTGCTAACTGTGCTATGAAACAGTGAATAGATTGTAATTTCCCTTACAATGATATTAGTTGATGAATATTCTTTGGTCTTCATGAGTAATTTAGATCTAGTTATAACTTGAGAAACCATCCATAAGGGAAATCATCTCATGTCCTTTTATGAGATAAACTATTATATCAATATTAGGAAGTGGGAAATTATTTTTGGGACAAGCTTTGTTAAGATCTCTAAATTCTATATAGACGCAAACATTCCTATTGGGTTTTGAGATAGGTACTAGATTAGAAATCCACTCTGCATAATTCATAGGCCTTATAATCCCATGTCTACTAGCTTTTGCAATTTTGTCTTTACCAACAGTTCCACTTGTGGGTGCATTTTTCTCATTTTTTGTTTTACAGGTTTTACCCTCCGTGGTAAAGACAAATGATGCATAATCAAATCAGGATCAAGTACCAACATGTCTACATATGAAAAAGAAAAATTGACTTGTCTTTCATTAAAAATTTATATAAAAGTTGCTCTTTCCTAAGATTTCACAGATTTAGTTAAATATATAATTTTGGTGTTTTCTTATGTTCCAAGGTTTGTTGCCATTATTTTATTCACTTACATGGATGAATTTTCATGATAAGATGGTTGGAGAAGTGTGTCAAGCCTTCCATCCTCAAGCGCCTTAGAGAATTTTTCACCTTTGGATCTGTCCTTTAGTTTACCTTTTTCAAGTCTAATAGCACCGCATGGAAGTTTTCACTTGAAACCCTATTTATATTTTCTATAATTTTTCAACTTAAAATCTTGGCACCCTCTCCAAAGTAAGTTGCATTGTTAAATTCAATAGTGAATCCATCTCTATGGTCTTCAAGGGGTATGTCACTTCATGCTTTGAGAAATTTTACTATAGCTTCATCATTTTGAAAATTATCTAATTGTGGTGGTGCTCGTTGATCCCAATACATACGTTCAGGATGGATGAGGGTAAAGGGTCATGATTAGACTCAAAGTTATGGATTGGTTCAAGGAAAAATACATTCTCATATTCGTAAATGTCAATGAAATCTTCAAGGCTATTTATTGTACCTTCCTCTTTAATCTATGTTGCATTAGAGGACTCCCCTATCTCATTTGAATTGTTCTTAGTACTCAAGGTCTTACCTTACTGCGTTTCATATCCTAAGCCACAAACTCTATGTTTGTCATTAGGTTGTATTGGTCCAAGAATGCATTTTTTTTATAATTCCAAAGGACTATGTCCATCTTATCCATACCATTCCATTATTTTAAGTCCTTTTCCATATTGTTTAGTTGGTATCTTAACCTCTAGTTTTTTAGTTCGTTCTTTTCATGTTTCCTCATCTCTATATAACCAAGCTAGGATATCTTAGTCTTCCATTTCATCATAAAGTGTTCCCCATTTTTCTAAAAATAGTTGGTTTGCATACCATAATATTGATGTTTGACATGGTTTGATTCATTTGTGGTTTGTCATAAGACCAAGGAGATAAAGGTAAATTTTTGATGCAAAGTGCACAACTCGTAGAATATTCTCCCACTCCTTGTTATTTCACTTTTATTTTCACTTCGGTCTCATTAGATTTGGAAGTGGATACTTTTAATGATTCAAGATCAACATATGCTCGAGAAGAAGGTGCTTCACAATTACATAACAGGATTTGGATCTCCTAGAATAATTATTTCAACACCATTATGTGGAAATTTAATTGCAATGATGGTATGTAGAAGGAAATTCTTGCATTGCATGAATCCAAAGCCTTCCAATGAGTATATTATAAGTTTAAGGTAAGTCTAGGACTTGGAAAACCACATCCTTTACCACATGTCCAACTTTGATTGACAATGTAACAGATCTTTTGGATGAACGTTCTTCTTCATCATCTACTTTTATAGTGATTTTCTTTTACAGATCTACTGCATTCTTGAATAATCCAAGTTTTGTGATCACTTTAAAGGTACAAATATTGAGACCCACTCCTCTGTCTATCAAGACTCATTTGATTTTAACTTTATGAACAAAGGCTTCAATGTGTAAAGGTGCATTATGGGCTTGGTGTATTGATGATTCATCATCTATAAAAGTGTAATTATGAGAGGAAGTAATATGTCTCACCATAGCTTGGAATTGATCCACATGGAATTTAGTAGGTATGGTAGCAGTAGCAAGTTCCTTTTCAAGGATAGCTTTATGTTCAAGAGATATGCATAAAATATCAATCAAGTATAGAAATGTGTGCAAGTATCTTCCCTAAATGTTATATAATGTTTTATCGTGAAGTTGGAGTAGCGGATTTAGACCTAGGAGAATGAAGGGTAATTGTGCATCCACTGGTAGTGATATTGCATTCAAGTTCTTTACCTTTGATGATGAAGGTATTCACATGATTTCCAGCTTCACTAATATGGTTTATACAATAGTCATATTGATAATTGGTATAATTGAAAGCATCACTGGATTTAATGGCTTTTCCTTTATCTTTTTCATGTTTAGGAAAAGGATCTTTGAGCACCCTACGATCTGAGTTACCAAAAGGCGTGTACCGATGAACTGTTATTTTATCATCATCGATAAGATCTTGTATTCCATGTCGAATTAGATTTCAACTATTTGTCTTGTGACACTTATAAATTTAGATTGGTTTCAACATCCTACAATGGAGTTTCACAAGAAAATAACATGTCAATTAAAAATGAAATACATTTCATTTTCTAAAACCTACTCCATTGCCCTCCTATTCCCACAATGTTGGATTTTTTTATAAGTTATCTCATAGCACATTGTACAAGAGATTATGGAAAATAGATGAATTCAAAAGATGAATGCAAAAATCAAATTGCAACTATAAAGAAATGTATATAATGATGATGCAAAAATGACTTAAGATTAGAAATGCCAAAGATATTGATTTGCAAGAACAAACAAATGCAAGAGATCAAGTATGGACTAAAACAACCAAGATTTAGGAGGTTTGAGAATGAGAAAGAGGTGTACATTTATAGTTGTCCTTAATTGGAGAGCACATGGTAGGAGGAATGTGGGATTATAAGAGTTAGTTGGAGGTGGTTCAGAACTAATTTATCCCACATTCCATAAGTGGGTGTAATGGGTGAAATTGGAAAGAGATAAATAGTATGGTTCAGCATATGGTAAGGAGTTGGAAATATGATGCGTTTAAGGATTCATTAACAAAATTATATATATATATATATCCACTTAATCAATAGAAGAATTAAGGTTGATTATAAGGATATTTTTATGTCTACAACACCCTCATCAACCAATTTTTATCACAATGGGTTTTCTCCTTTCTCTATTTGTGAAATATGACATTGTACTTGTGTACCTAGCATGGCCTAGTAGTGAGGACACATTATAATTATTGTTATAATGTACATGAATAACTGAGAGGGGGGGTGAATCAGTTATCCTCGGGTCTAGATGTACCAATTGAACCTTTATAGCACTTTAAAAAAATCAGATCTTCTCGGCAGCAATAGCATAAATCAACAACATAAATATGCAGTTTACTGATCAAATGTAATTAGCTTGTAGAAACTTAACAGTAAAACACAACATAAACATTCACACAAGTTGACACTAGTATTTAACGTGAAAACCCAAATTGGGAAAAACCACCAGTAACATGCTACCAAGTTTTCACTTTTCTAAAGTGAGCTCTGCTAGGAGCCAACCCTGTTAAAGGTTACAAAACACATTGCTAAATGTGACCTAGTTAAAAGATTTAATCACCCTGTCAAGAGTGGCCTTGTTAGAGGTCTTAGAACATTCCACCTGAATGTCACCTTACTCAAAGGATTTATACAATGACTGTTAGGTCAACCTAGTTAAAGGATTTTGACTGATACAATGGTTAGAAAGTAATCAGCAGGTGTGATCTGATACATACAACTTACTTTACTAATCCACATCCAATTCAGCTCTTATGCTGATTTACTGAGTGGCCTCCATTCTCATTTCAATCTTTAGATCTGCTTGGAAATCCGTCAAGAAATCACTCTCGCAACTCTCTGCTTCTCTGCTCAGCCTTCTTTGCTAGATCATGCCAATCAATCAATTAACCCTGCAATTCTCTTGCATATACTTTTCACACACATACATCTTCTTGAGTAACCCCTTGAGGTTATCTTATACCTCTTCATCTAGGTAAAATAAATCTTTGCCGCTTAATCAAGATCATAGATCTTAGGTTAGGTCAGATCCAACGAATCTTTCCATCTTTACATTTAATTTATTTCTCCAAAGAAATCACTAATTAAATCTTGGATCCATGCATTAATTACGGTTACCCATGCATTTAAATAGTGTGGACCAATCATGCTTATCCTCAATTAACTTTACATATCCCAATAAATTCAATTATGTTAGCTAGAGATCTCAAATCTCAACAATTACCAAAATACTGTTGCTCGGCCAACACTGTGTTCTTCCACTCGGTCATCACTATTTTCCTCAACAATTTATTGGTGCTCGGTCGATACTAATAAATTATGCTCAGCATACACTGGTGTTCGGTTGACACAAACTTCACTCGGCATATATTGTTCCCAGTAAACTGACATCTTGACTTAGTGCTATGGATAAACAACACATTACTTTGCCAATGTGCCAACTGATCAAGTACCCTTGTGATTTCCCATAACTCAACCTGTTAGGGATTTTTCTTGTATGAATCACAGTGCTTGATATAACTACTTTAACACCATGCTTCCTAATACTGATTCAGGGACAAGAAAAGCCTAATTTCTAAGGACTGGATAAGGTCCTTCTTCGTTTTCGAGCTCCACATATGCTCAGGCAGGTTTTACCTTTAATGATGGCTGTTAACACAGTATTTGTTAATGTGGACACTGATTTTCTATGTATCTCTTATGAAACCAACTGATAAATTACCTTGCAACTGACCAAGCATAATCAAATACAAGATATAACCATATAAACCATGATCCTTAATATAGCAAAACCA